>SJYC01097733.1:0-28778 GCA_006408675.1 Madoqua kirkii
GGCCATGAAGAGGAAGCGGAGGGGCGGGCGGCGGGCGGGGGGCGCGGAATAGTCTAGCTGCTTGCGAACTCCCGCCCCCGACCTCTGTAAATCAGTTTTCCCCAAAGCTCACTGGGCGCTTTGGGTGTGGTGAAAGGACGTGACAGCAGCAAAGACCAATGAAAAGGAAAAAAGGTCTCACCTCTGGGAGAGTCAGCCAATGAAAAGTGAAAATCATTTTCTTTTACAGGCGTCAGGGCGGGCTCGTCAATTCCGGCTCTGATTTTTGAAAATGTGGTTTCCACTTTCATCGGGTTTGACCAGTCTTGTGACCACTGTTGCTGATCCAGATATCTCTTCGCGGCTTTCTGCTCTCCATCCTTGTTGACTGCCACCTCCCAGGTGTTCCAAGGTGAAGGAGTTAAGAGCAAAGTTGAAATAAATTTGCAGAGCACGTTCTGAATGCTTCAAGCAAGGACTTTGGCCATTGCTCATGCCACCACCGTCTCTTCGTCACTGTTTTCATTACTACGGAAGAATCAGAAAAATGCTAATCGCCTCCATCGTCTCTAGGGCCCTTTAGTTTGGGGAAGGAGAGAAGGAAAGAAAATGAAATGGTGAGATGTTCATAAAAGCGCCCATTCTTCTCAGTCTCTGTTCTACATGTAGGAAAAAATCCCTTAGTGGTCTCTACTTAGCTTGTTTCTGGTCAGGAATCTGAGTAAACAGAGCACACCTGAATTCTGACGAGATTCTCATGCCTTTCTTCAAACTGGTTAATAACGAATTCAAGGTTTATCTTTTAAAGTTAAGCAGTTTTAAAGTGAATTTTTGTTAAAATAGAATTTTAACAATTCAACTTTTTTCTTGTCCACATCCAAACTTTGACTTTTGTTATTCAGCTTTACTTCCTTTCTTATTTAGGAGGAATAAGTTTTGTTTTCAAGGATATGTTTAATCCTCTTTTTAAAACTTTTTTTTTAAGTGGTCTTTATTTCATACCATTTATCCCTCAAATCTTCCCCTTTCCAATTGTTTGTACTTCCAAAGTGAAGTCGCTCAGTTGTGCCCAACTCTTTGCCGCATCATGGACAGTAACCTGCACCAAGCTCCTCCGTCCATGGGATTTTCAAGGCAAGAGGACTGGAGTGGGTTGCCATTTCCTTCTCCAGGGAATCTTCTCAACCCAGGGATTGAACCCAGGTCTCTCACATTGTAGACAGACGCTTTCTCATCTGAGCAATCGTAATCCTGAAACCAAGCAAAACATCTTTCTATTGTGTCTTTTCTTTAGAATTTTGTTTTGTCCATTTTTCTCCTTTTCAAACGTTAAAAAAGAACTATCTCTTCCCATTTCTCACCCACCAGTTAGTCTTCAGCCCTCTCCATGCCCAATATGTACCCGAGATTGCTCTTGATAAGGTTGCCAGGGACTTTTCAACTACCAAATCCTCCTCACCCTGAAATAGAACAGGACTCTGTGGTCCTTGCGCCTGCCCCATCATGTCCTCTGCCTGACTGTTGTCTGTGGAAAACTTTAGCCAAGGAATAAGTTTAATCAGAAGAGAGAAATGCTGAAAGAAAGGAAAAGGAAACTAAATAATAATAATGTAGTCATTAAGCATTGTCAAGGACTTTGAGATCTTTCTCAAGGGCTATAGATAATATTATGAGCCATATCCTGTGAGCTGTCTTATAGATACTTCTCCAGGTGGAGAAGTTACCTAAATGATAACCAGCCTGTACCCAGGACATGACCTGCCACAATTCCAAGAGCTGGCGCAAAGAAATGGGAACACATGAACCTGGAACTAAAGATTAACTGTATCTAAAACAACCAAGATGATGCTAGTCAGACCATTGATGACCGATTTGAAGATAACTGTTAGAGATGACTGTGCTATTTCTGCCTTAGACACTTATCTCTCTATAAAAGCTCTCACTCACTACTTGTTGGGAGTGGGGAGGATAGTCAACCTTCGGACCGATGTGTCCGCCACCCTCCTCCAGTCCAGTTGCCAGCGTCTGAAATAAAGCAAACTTTCCTTTCTACCAAGCTGGCCTATTTCTTGGCTTTTGAGCATTGAGCAGCCAGACCTGATGCCTCCCCACCCCACCACACCCTTTTGGTAACAACCTTCTCATTTGTCTTTAGTTATTCTTGACCCCTCTGTAATTTTTGTGGATTAAACTCTTTGGCTGAAAGCTAATTGGCTGACAACTCTTAAAACCATAGGCTTCTTTCTTCTAGTCCTTCTCCAGTTAGGGATGGCCAAATGACAGAGGTGTAATCAATGAGACATAAAGCTTTTGTTTTCCTGATAACAAAACCCTTACTGGCCATCACTTTGTTGCCTTTCTTTCTCCTTCCTACCTGGAAAATGTAACAGCCGTGTGTGACCATAGAGGTGAAGGCTAGATACTTCAGATGGTGGTAGGAGAGAGAGGAACAACCTGAGACCCTGATAGGCTTGTTGATCTGTGGTACCAGTTCTGGACATCTTCTTGTTTGAGATAAATTAATCAGTACCTGTTTAAGCCAGTGGTGGCTGAATTTTCTATAAGTATAGCCTAAATACTTTTATTTCTTGGTTTCTACAGAAGCATTCTCTCTTAGTTTCTTGTTCCTTTGATCCATATCTTATATATTAAAGTTCATAAGAGGTCTGTCTTTCCTTTCTTTACCTTTTCCCCTGTTTTCCTTCCCTTTGAGCTGTTACTCATGACTTAATCTACTCTAGTGACTTCAGTTATTCCCTTACCAAAATCATATGTCCTCCCCCAACCCTTGCTCTGTATTCAGTTCATATTTCAAACTACCTCTCCTCTTAGATGTTATATAGACATTTCACAGTCGACGGTGTTGTTTAGGATTCTTTGAAAAAAGTTTTAGTTAGGGTGATATAAAAAGATGAGTGTGCTTATCACAAGAGTACAGAGATATTTTCACAGAGTCCACAGGCTGGTGTGCAACTGTTATCAGGAAGGGGTTGGAACCAGGAAAGGGAAAGATCTGAAGAACCCAGGCAGCATGTGTCCCTGTCTCTCTTATATTTCTTTTTGTCTGACATCTGCTTAATCCTTATCTCCCTGCAAATCAGCTTTCCCTGCTACTTAGTCCATATGGAAGACTGTAGTTGCTTCAGTTTCCAAGTTAGATATTTAGACACATATGGAAACCAATTTCCATTTTTCTGTAGAGACAGTCTGGTTGACCCAGTTCAGAATATGTGTTCATACCAAAGAGATATGGTCAGGGGAAGAGGAACATGCAGCAGGTCAATCACTTTGTATGGGGTATGTGGGAAATTAGTCTTAGAGAAAGGATGGGTTAGTGCCTTCCTTTTGTGTCAAAATATATTCTCTATAATGTCCAATAATGAACTCAGTAGCTAAAAAAATTTTTTTTTAATTTTTATTGGAGTATAGTTGATTTACAATGTTGTATTAGTATCAGGTGTACAGCAAAGTGAATCAGTTATACATATATATGTATATATTTATAATATATAGATACATGTATCCACTATTTTTTAAAATATTCTTTTCCCATATAGGTCATTACAGAGTACCGTTGTTGTTGCTGTTCAGTTGCTCAGTCATATCTGACTCTTTGCAAACCCATGGACTGCAGCTCACCATGCTTCCTTGTCCATCACCATCTCCTGGAGTTTGCTCAAACTCATGTCCATTGACTCAGTGGTGCCATCCAACCATCTCATCCTCTTTCATCCCCTTGTCCTCCTGCCTTCAATTTTTTCTAGTTTCAGGGTCTTTTCCAATGAGTCAGCTCTTCACATCAGGTGGCCAAAGTATTGGAGCTTCAGCTTTAGCATTCATCCTTCTAATGAATATTCAGGATTGATTTGCTTTGCAGTCAAAACAAGGTTGACCGGATTGATCTCCTTGCAGTCTAAGGGACTCTCAAGAACCTTCTCCAACAGCACAGTTCAAAAGTATCAATTCTTCGGCGCTCAGCTTTCTTTATGGTCCAACTCTCACATCTATACATGACTACTGGAAAAACCATAGTCGGCAAAGTAATGTCTGCTTTTTAATACACTGTCCAGATTGGTCATAGCTTTTCTTCCAAGGAGCAAACATCTTTTAATTTCATGGCTTCAGTCACCATCTGTAGTGATTTTGAAGCCCAAGAAAATAAAGTCTGTCACTGTTTCCATTTTTTGCCCATCTATTTGCCATGAAATGATGGGACCAGATGCCATGATCTTAGCTATTTGAATGTTGAGTTTTGAGCCAGCATTCTCACTCTCCTCTTTTACTTTCATTAAGAGGCTCTTTAGTTCCTCTTCACTTTCTGCCATAAGGGTGGTGTCATCTGCATATCTGAGGTTATTGATATTTCTCCCAGAAATCTTGATTCCAGCATGTGCTTCATCCAGACTGGCATTTCTCATGATGTACTTTAACAATATGCAGTCTTGACGTACTCTGTTCCCAATTTTGAGCCACTCTGTTGTTCCATGTTCAGTTCTAACTGTTGCTTCTTGACCTGCATACAGATTTCTCAAGAGACAGGTAAGGTGGTCTGGTGTTCCATCTCTTGAAGAGTTTTCCACAATTTGTTGTGATCCACACAGTCAAAGGCTTTAGTGTAGTCAACGAAGCAGAAGTAGATGTGTTTCTGGAATTCTCTTGCTTTTTCTGTGATCCAGTGGATGTTGGCAATTTGACCTCTGGTCCCTCTGCCTTTTCTAAATCCAGGTTGAACATCTAGAAGTTCTTGGTTCATGTACTGTTGAAACCTAGCTTGAAGAATTTTGAGCATTACTTTGCTAACATGTGAAATGAAGGCAATTGTGCAGTAGTTTGAACATTCTTTGGCAGTGCCCTTGTTTGGGATTTGGATGAAAAGTGACTTTTCCAGTTCTGTGGCCACTGCTGAGTTTTCCATATTTGCTGGCAAAGATGAATTCAGTGGCTTTCTTGCTGTTTTCTTTTGCTGTATATTACATTTTGGTTAATGGTGTTAGTATCTACCCTAGCTCCTTAGACACATGAAAGTTTTGGTACTGAATTGGGAGACTGGGAGTTTGTGTTGCATAAAGGGAAGAAGTGAAATTGGTCTAAAGGTGGCAGAATGTAGAGCTAATTATTAGCTAATAATCTGATAGATAGTGTCCAGAGCAAAAGTAAAACAGAAAGGAATTTAGGCAGGCTTTAGAAGAAATGGGTAGAAGGAGCAGATATAGCTATAAGCTAACAGAGTGAAAACTGGGGAATCCATCCCAAAGAAAGGTTTGTATGAGATGTCAGAATATGGCTGAGTTAGATACCACCAGCCAGAGGAAAATCATGGGACTTTTTATAAGGTCTTCAACCTCAGGAGAGCTCTAATGAGGACACTAAGGATTTAGACACTACATTCAGTTGATTAAGGTAGAATAAAAACTTCATCTATCTTGGAATCTTCACTCTTTTTTGTTGCATTCTGCCAATCATTGTCTTGTTGCTTTTACTTTAACAGTATTTTATAGATTTATGACATTTCTGAACTTCCCACTATCACTCTCTGTTCATTTCATTATCTTATTACTTTAGGCTACAATGCTCAAGGGTATCTCTATTAGTTTCCAAGGCTTGAAGTAAAAGAATACCACAAAAGGAGTGGCTTAAAATAACACAAAAGGAATGGCTTAAAATGCTGAACTGAATAAATCACAAGCTGTAATCAAGATTGCCAGGAGAAATATCAATAACCTCAGATGTGCAGATGATACCACCCTTATAGCAGAAGGTGAAGAGAAACTAAAGAGCTCTTGATGAAAGTGAAAGAGGAGAGTGAAAAAAACTGGCTTAAAACTGAACTTCCAAAGAATGAAGATAATGGCACTGAGTCCCATCACTTCATGGCAAAGAGATGGGGAAATGATGGAAACAGTGACAAACTTTATTTTCTTGGGCTCCAAAATCCCTGTGGATGGTGACTGTAGCCATGAAATTAAAAGATACTTGCTCCTTGGAAGAAAAGCTATGACAAACCTACACAGTGTATTAAAAAGCAGTAACATTATTTTGCCGACAAAGGTCTGTATTGTCAAAGCTATAGTTTTTCCAGTAGTCACGTATGGATGTGAGATTTGGACTATAAAGAAAGCTGAGCATGGAAGAATTGATGTTTTTGAACTGTGGTGTTGGTGAAGACTCTTGAGAGTCCCTGGGACTGCAAGGAAATCAATCCAGTCAATCCTAAAGGAAATCAATCCTGAGTATTCATTGGAAGGACAGATGCTGAAGCTGAAGCTCCAGATGCAAAGAGCTGACTCATTGAAAAAGACCCTGATGCTGGGAAAGATAAAAATCAGGAGGAGAAAGGGATGACAGAGGACAAGATGGTTGGATGGTATCACCAACTCAGTGGTCATGAATTTAAGCAAGTTCTGCAAAATGATGAAGGGCAGGGAAGAGTGGGGTGCTACAGTCCATGGCTTTGCAAAGAGTTAGACATGACTGAGCAACTGAGCAACAACAATAAAATAACAGAAATTTATTGGCTTATAGTTCTAGTGCTAGAAATAAAAAATTAGGATATCAGTAGAATTGGTTGCTTCCTTAAAAATATTTATTTATTTAGCTGTATTGGGTCTTAATTGACATATGTGGGATCTTTCATTGCAGGGAGTGGTCTTAGTAGTTGCCCCACAACATATGGGATCTTAGTTCCCTGACCAGGGATGGAACTACGTCTCCTGCATTTAAAGGTGGGTTCTCAATCACTGGACACCAGGGAAGTCCCAGCTTGATTCCTTCTTAGGGCTGTGAGCAAGACTATATTCCATCCTTCTTAACTTCTGGTGGTTTACTGGTGATCTTTGGAGTTATTTGGATTATGGATGTATCACTCTAATTCTCCACCTTCACAGATCATTTTCCCTTTATCTCTTCACATAATCTTCCCTCTGTACATGCTTGTGTCTGTTTCCAAATTTCTCCTATTTTATAAGGACACTAGTATATTGCATTGACTAGTGTGCACTAGCACACATTGACTGAATGTGTGCTGTCACTTCAGTTGTATCTGACTCTTTCTGATCCTATGGACCATGGCCCACCAAGCTCCTGTGTCTGTGAGATTCTCCAGGCAAGAATAGTGGAGTGGGCTTCTGTGCCTTCCTCTAGGGGATATTTCCAGCCTATGGATCAAACCTGCATTGGCAGGCAAGTTTTTCACCGCTAGCACCATCTGGACTGAATGGCCTCATTTTAATTTGATCATCTGTAAAGACTGTTTACAAATAAGATATACATCTAAAGTACTGGAAGTTAGGACTTCAAAACAACTTAATCCTTAGCAATCCCCCATTTTGTGTCTACACTGCTTCCAAAATTATTTCATTGGGGCTTCCCTGATGGCTCCATTTTATTAAATACCTCCAATAACTTATTCATCCTAGAATAAAATCTAGATACCTAATAGCATCATATATGACCAATAATAATGTGATATCTGTAATCTAATCAGTAATTTCTCTACATGATATGCAATTTGTATGATACTAGCTTTTTTTCCCCCCTGCTGTTCTCCCTTTCCTTGTATCTTTTTTACCAGATGAAAGTACGGTTAGCAAATTTCTATTTATTTTCCAAGTAGTCTTTCTAAACCATCTGTGCCCTTCAAGGAGAATCAGTTTGTCTCTCATCTGTGTTACTAAAGCAGGTAAGCAAAGAGTACTCCATACTTGTACAATATCTCATATCTTCTATTAAATATCTCATTGAATCATGGCTGTAGTTTGACTATTTCTTGCTAGATCGTAAGTTACTTAAGGCCAGAGGGACCCCTTCATTCTTTGCTATTTCCCCAGCACACACAGAACTAGCACATAGTAGGTACTCTATAAATGCTCATTGAGTGAAAATAAATTGTCAGCCATAATTATCATGAACCTGAACTTTTAAACATATGCAGTGTGTGCACAACACGATGAAGTTCATGATGAATGAGAATTGATTAATTTTATGATTGCTAAAATTTTCCTTGAATAAGTCATGAATAACTTTAAAGTACATTTGAATTATGTAAGTTGAGTAAAAATAATTTAATATTTTAACAAAATACATTGTTATGTTTGTATTTGTAGACATTTAAGCTTAGAAAATATGGCAGATAGTAGGGAAAATTTAAGAAAACTTCTTAAGCTGCTACTCAGGGCATTCTGCTGAGAAAATATGGAAAATGCTGGAAAGGAGAATACTCTGTTGTTTATTAACCAAGAGTTAAGAGACTTGTGTTCTGATCCCAGCATTGCCACTAAGTTTGGGGGATTTTTTATAAATCACTTACTCTCTCTGGATCTTTGTTTCCTCATCTGACACTAAAAGGGTTGAGTTGCATCAGTGTTTTTCAAGCTAGGGGTTGTAAAATCAACCTCATGAGAAACTACCAGAATTCAAAACAAAACTCCAGAGTACATCATACATAATAAGGATGTTTGTTGCATGAAACTTTTCTTTCAGTGATGTGTGTGTGTGTGAGTGTATTATGTGTGTGTGTTTGTATGTGTATTTTTATACTTGTCTGTGCTGGGTCAAGGTGTAAAATTTATTTATTTGGGGTCAAAGTAAAAAATTTTAAAAGCTAGATGATTTTTTAATGCATCTTCTGACTTTGAGATTCTCTTAAAATGCTCAGGAATTCTCCACGCAGTATCCATGATTGCTACATTAAATCTATACATGTGTGCTGTGATTTACAAGTGAGAAGACAACGAAAATTTTGCTCTTCTTTCAGTCTTCACCACTTAAGTAAATGGAAACACTATATTTTTAGTTGCTCAGTTCAGAAATCTCAGCCTGATGCCACACTTTTTATGTCTCCCATAAGGGTTCCACTAACAAGTTTGATAGGACAGTGGCTCTGGCTGCAGTAGACCTGGGAGGTGCTGCGTGTGGCATAAATCCTCTTGGAGGAGGTCGCCATTAGCCCCACCAAAGGGCCACCGAGCAGATGACCCACAAACTGAAGAACAATTACACCAAAGAAGTTCTTGCACTCTTCAAAATTCTAGGGCATACAAAAGTTTCCTCAACCTGGGGATCCAGCAAAGGAACTGAGAACCCCTAGGGAATTTGATGTTGAAGACCAGTGGGATTTGATTATAGAGCTTCCACAGAACTAGGGAAACAGACTCTTGGAGGGCACAAACAAAACTTTGTGCCCACCAGGACCCAGGAGAAAGGAGCAGTGGCCCCACAAGAGACTGAGCCAGACTTGCCTGTGAGTGTCCAGGAGTCTCCAGTGGAGGTGTGGGTGGACAGTGGCCTGCTGCGGGGTCAGGAGCACTGAATACAACAGTCCTGGGAGCCGTGGGTGGTATGCTGGCATAAGTCCTTGAAGGAGGTAGCCATCACTGCTATTACAGCTACCACAGTTTGGCCTCAGGAAGGGAACTACAGGAAGTTACCCATCAACAGAAAATTGGATTACGGATTTACCAAGCATGGCCCTGCCAATCAGAGCAAGACCCAGATTCCCTCACAGCCAGTCCCTCCCATCAGGAAGCTTCCACAAGCCTCTTATCCTCACCCATCAGAGGGCAAACAGAAAGGAAACCACAGACACAGAAAACTAACCAAACTGACCACATGGATCACAGCCTTGTCTAATTCAATGAAACTATGAGCCATGCCATGTAGGGCCACCCAAGATGGATGGGTCATGGTGGAAGTTCTGATAAAACATGGTCCATTGGAAGGAGAATGGGAATGGCAAACCACTTCAGTATTCTTACCTTGAGAACCCCATGAACAGTATGAAAAATCAAAAAGATATGACACTGAGAGATGAAATCCCCAGGTCAGTAGGTGGCCAATATGATGCTGGAGAAGAGTGGAGAAATAGCTTCAAAAAGCATGAAGAGGCTGAGCCAAAGTGAAAATTACACCCAGTTTTGATGTGACTGGTGATGGAAAGAAAAATATTGCTGTAAAGGACAATATTGCTTGGGAACCTGGAAGGTTAGATTCACGAATCAAAGTAAATTGGAAGTGGTCAAACAGAAGATGGCAAGACTGAACACAGATTGTTTAGGAATCAGTGAAATAAAATGAACCAGAATGGGTGAATTTAATTTTAGATGATCATTATATCTTCCACTATGAGCTAGAATCCCTTAGAAGAAATGGAGTAGCCCTCATAGTCAACAAAAGAGTCTAAAATGGAGTACTTTAGTGCAGTCTCAAAAATGACAGAATAATCTCTGTTTCTTTCCAAGGCAAACCATTCAATATCACAGTAATCTGAATCTATGCCCCAATCAGTGATACCGAAGAAGCTGAAGTTGAATGGTTCCATGATGACCTACAAGACCTTCTAGAACTAACATCAAAAAAAGATGTCCGTTTCATCATAGGAAACTGGAATGCAAAAGTAGGAAGTCAAGATATACCTGGAGTAACAGGCAAGTTTGTCCTTGGAGTACAAAATGAAGCAGGGCAAAGGCTAGCAGAGTTTTGCCATGAGAATGTATTGGTCATAGCAACATACCCCCTCTTCCAACAACACAAGAGAAGACTGTACACATGAATGTCACCAGATGGTCAATACCAAACTCAAATTACTATATTCTTTGCAGCTGAAGATAGTATAGATTATATTCTCTATACAGTCAGCAAAAACAAGACCAGGAGCTGACTGTGGCTAAGATCATAAACTCCTTATTGCAAAATTCAGACTTAAATTGAAGAAAGTGAGAAAATTATTAGACCATTCAGGTATAACCAAAATCAAATTCCTATGATTTACAGTGGAAATGACAGATTCAATACATGAATGTCACCAGATGGTCAATACCAAACTCAAATTACTATATTCTTTGCAGCTGAAGATAGTATAGATTATATTCTCTATACAGTCAGCAAAAACAAGACCAGGAGCTGACTGTGGCTAAGATCATAAACTCCTTATTGCAAAATTCAGACTTAAATTGAAGAAAGTGAGAAAATTATTAGACCATTCAGGTATAACCAAAATCAAATTCCTTATGATTTACAGTGGAAATGACAGATTCAAGAGATTATATCTGATAGAGTGCTGAAGAACTATAGACAGAAGTTCATGAGATTGTATGGAAGGTGATGATCAAGACCATCCCCAAGAAAAAGAAATGCAAAAAGGCAAAATGGTTGTCTGTGAGTTTATTCCTCCAAACATTTTTCTTGGAAAATGTATATACTGTGAGGATGTATTAGATATTCTGACATTTTCTCCCAATGATTAGATAGATTCTCAGTGTATTTTAAAAAATGAGAAGGGTAATGTTTTAAATAAGTTGACTGCTGGGATAAAATGACAAGCAAAAATATGCTAATTAGGAATGGTGGTGTTTGAGTCAGTAAAAACAGGACAATTTACCCCTTTGTGTAGAGATTCTGGGTATGGGTAAAAGGACCTGTGACCTTCCTGATCATATGGCCTACAGTGTCCTTACATGGAAACTAGCATGACCAGTCAACTTTCAAATTTCTAGGTAAAGCTGAAAAAACTGAATAATATTTAAGGTAGAGTAAAGTTTATTCTGACATTGAACAGGAGGCAGTGATCAAAACCATGCCCAAGAAATACAAATGCAAAAAAGCAAAATGGTTGTCTGAGGAGGCCTTACAAAGAGCTGGCAAAAGAAGGGAAGCAAAAAGCAAAGGAGAAAAGGAAAGATATACCCATTCAAATGCAGAGTTCCAAAAAATAGCAAGGAGAGATAAGAAAGCCTTCCTCAGAGATCAATGCAAAGAAACAGAGGAAAACAATAGAATGGGAAAGACTAGAGATCTCTTCAAGAAAATTAGATACCAAGGGAACATTGCATGCAAAGATGTGCACAATAAAGGACAGAAAATGTATGGACCTAACAGAAAAAGATATTAAGAAGAAATAGCAAGAATACACAGAAGAGCTATAAAAAAAAAGATCTTCATGACCCAGATAACCATGATGGTGTGATCATTCACCTAGAACCGGACATCCTGGAGTGCAAAGTCAAGTGGGCCTTAGGAAACATCACGATGAACAAAGCTAGTGGAGGTGATAGAATTCCAGCTAAAATTTCAGTACTAAAAAATGGTGGTGTAAAAGTGCTGCACTCAATATGCCAGCAAATTTGGAAAACTCAGCAGTGGCCACAGGACTGGAAAAAGTCAGTTTTCACTTCAATCCCAAAGAAAGGCAATACCAAAGAATGTTCAAACTACCACACATTTGCACTCATCTCACACACTAGCAAAATAATGCTCAAAATTCTCCAGGCCAGGCTTCAACAGTACATGAAACGTGAATTCCATATGTTCAAGCTGGATTTTAAAAAGGCAGAGGAACAAGAGATCAAATTGCCAACATCTACTGGATCACTGAAAAAGCAAGAGAATTCCAGAAATACATCTACTTCTGTTTCACTGACTATGCTAAAGCCTTTTACTGTGTGGATGACAACAAATTGTGGAAAATTCTGAAAGAGATAGGAATACCAGACCACCTGATTTGCCTCCTGAGAAATCTGTATGCAGGTCAAGAAGCAACAGAACTGGACATGGAACAACAGACTGGTTACAAATAGGGAACAGAGCACGTCAAGGCTGTATATTGTTACCCTGCTTAATTAACTTATATGCAGAGTACATCATGAGAAACGCTGGACTGGAAGAAACACAAGCTGGAATCAAGATTGCTGGGAGAAATATCAATAACCTCAGATATGCAGATTCCACCTTCCTTATGACAGAAATCAAAGAGGAACTAAAGTGCTTCTCAATGAAAGTGAAAGAAGAGAGTGAAAAAGTTGGCTTTTAAAACTCAACATTCAGAAAACTAAGATTGTGGCATCCAGTACCATCACTTCATGGCAAATAGATGGGGAAACAGTCAAAACAGTGTCAGACTTTATTTTGGGGGGCTCCAAAATCACTGCAGATGGTGACTGCGGCCATGAAATTAAAAGAGATTTGCTCCTTGGAAGAAAAACTATGACCAACCTAGACAGCATATTTAAAAGCAGAGATGTTACTTTGCAAACAAAGGCCCACTTAGTCAAAGCTGTTTTTTCCAGTAGTTATGCATGGATGTCAGAGATGGACCATAAGGAAAGCTGAAACATTGATAGTTTTGAAATGTGGTGTTGGAAAAGACTCTTGAGAATCCCTTGGACTGCAAGGAGATCAAACCAGTCAATCTAAAAGGAAATCAATCCTGAATTTTCATTGGAAGGACTGATGCTGAAGCTGAAACTCCAATACTTTGGTCACCTGATGCAAAGAACTGATTCACTGGAAAAGACTCTAATGCTGGGAAAGATTGGAGGCAAGAGGAGGAGGGGGCCACAGATGATGAGATGGTTGGATGGCATGACTCTATGGACAGGTGTTTGAGCAAGCTCCAGGAGTTGGTGATATATAGGAAAGCCTGGCATGCTGCAGTCCATGGTGTTGTAAAGAGCCAGACATGACTGAGTGGTTGAATTGAAGAAATTTGATAGGCTACACACACACACACACACACACACACACACATATACATATTCAAAATATATCCAGATTCTAAACACTTCTTACCACCTTTACCTCTACCAACATGATCCAAGCTACCATCATCTGTAGTCTGGGTTACTGTAACAGTGTCTTACTAGTCAAGGTTATGGTTTTTCCAGTAGTTATGTATGAATGTGAGAGTTGGACTGTGAAGAGGGCTGAGCACTGAAGAATTGATGCATTTGAACTGTGGTGTTGGAGAAGACTCTTGAGAGTCCCTTGAACTGCAAGGAGATCCAATCCATCCATTCTGAAGGAGATCAGCCCTAGGATTTCTTTGGAAGGAATGATGCTAAAGCTGAAACTCCAGTACTCTGGCCACCTCATGCGAAGAGTTGACTCATTGGAAAAGACTCTGATGCTGGGAGGGATTGGGGGCAGGAGGACAACAGAGGATGAGATGGCTGGATGGCATCACGGACTCGATGGACGTGAGTGTGAGTGAACTCCGGGAGTTGGTGATGGACAGGGAGACCTGGCGTGCTACGATTCATGGGGTCGCAAAGCGTCGGACACAGCTGAGTGACTGAACTGAACTGAACTGAGGCATTGCCATTGCTATTTTCAACTTAGCAGCTAGAATGATCTTGTTAAAATATAAGTCAGATAGTGTGACTTCTTTACTCAAGAACGTCTAAATGGCTTCAAATCTCACAGCAAAAGTCAAAGTCCTCAGTTTTTCTTTACCTTTTAGCTCTCACCTTCTACGGTCCTTTTAATACCTCCACAACAAACATACTGGCAACAAACGTACTCAGTATTTCTCAAATATGCAAGGCAGGCTGCCACCTCAGAACCTTTCAACTTGCCATTTCCTCTGGAACGGCTTTTCCCCTTTGTCTTGCATGGCTTGCTATTTTACTTTATTCAGTTTTCACTAAAATGTTTCCATGAGGCTTTCCTTCCCTACAATGAGAAACTACCCCTTCTGCTTTATTTTTCTCCATAGTACTTATCACAGTCCTTTTAATACCTCCACAACAAACATACTGGCAACAAACGTACTCAGTATTTCTCAAATATGCAAGGCAGGCTGCCACCTCAGAACCTTTCAACTTGCCATTTCCTCTGGAACGGCTTTTCCCCTTTGTCTTGCATGGCTTGCTATTTTACTTTATTCAGTTTTCACTAAAATGTTTCCATGAGGCTTTCCTTCCCTACAATGAGAAACTACCCCTTCTGCTTTATTTTTCTCCATAGTACTTATCACCATGTAATAAAATATGGCATTTTTTATTTTGTCCACATCCCACATGAAAATGCTGTCTAAGTGGTGCTAATGGTAAAGAACCTGCTTGCCAATGCAGGAGACAAGAGAGGCAGTTTCAATCCCTGGGTCAGGAAATCCCTTGGAGGAAGGCGTGGTAACCCACCCGGTATTCTTGCCTGGAGAATCCCATGGTGGGCCACTCTCCTTAGGGATGCAAACAGTTGGACACCATGGAAGTGACTTAGCATGCACAAGAAACACAAGCTCCGTGAGTATGGATTTTTTGTTGTTTATTCACAGCAGTATCCCAGTGCCTGGCATAATACCTGGAATATGGTAGATAGTCAATCAATGTTTGTTAATAAATTTAAGGTGTCCATAACTTTTGTCTACAAGACAAAATCAGGACAACTGATAGAAACGTTTAAACAGATAATGATATTTAATTTTAGACATGGAGACTGAAGACTTCGGGTGGAAATTAAAGGAAGAAAATTCTATACATGGAGAGTAGAGACTGTATTATCACTTCCAATTTTGTTTTATGACTGTTTCATAACCTTTTACTACCAGCAACTAAGTTGATAAATGATTAATTTTGACATGAAAACTGGATCTTTTCCTAGTGGTTTCACCATAAAGTCATGAAATATACCATTGAGGAGTATGTATAGAGTGAGCCAGATCTTCAGTATCTTCAATATCCTGATCACAGTCAGGGACTGATAAACTGGAACCAAAGTTCTAATTTGAAATAGTTCAGTTCACTCGCTCAGTCATATCCGACTCTTAGCAACCCCATGAATCGCAGCATGCCAGGCCTCCCTGTCCATCACCATCTCCCAGAGTTCACTCACACTCACGTCCATCGAGTCCGTGATGCCATCCAGCCATCTCATCCTCTGTTATACTCCTGCCCCCAATCCCTCCCAGCATCAGGGTCTTTTCCAGTGAGTCAACTCTTCACATGAGGTGGCCAAGTACTGGAGTGTCACCTTTAGCATCATTCCTTCCAAAGAAATCCCAGGGCTGATCTCCTTCAGAATGGACTGGTTGGATCTCCTTGCAGTCCAAGGGACTCTCAAGAGTCTTCTCCAACACCACAGTTCAAAAGCATCAATTTTTAGCACTCAGCCTTCTTCACAGTCCAACTCTCACATCCGTACATGACCACTGGAAACACCATAGCCTTGACTAGACGGACATTAGTCGGCAAAGTAATGTCTATGCTTTTGAATATACTATCTTCATTGGTCATAATGAAGGAGTAAGCGTCTTTTAATTTCATGGCTGCAATCACCATCTGCAGTGATTTTGGAGCCCCCAAAAATAAAGTCTGACACTGTTTCCACTATTTCCCCGTCTATTTCCCATGGAGTGATGGGACCGGATGCCATGATCTTTGTTTTCTGAATGTTGAGCTTTAAGCCAATTTTTTCGCTGTCCTCTTTCACTTTCATCAAGAGGCTCTTTAGTTCTTTTTCACTTTCTGCCATAAAGGTGATATCATCTGCATATCTGAGGTTATTGATATTTCTCCCAGCAATCTTGATTCCACCTTATGTTTCTTCTAGTCCAGCATTTCTCATGATGTACTCTGCATATAAGTTAAATAAAGAGGGTGACAGTAAACAGCCTTGACGTACTCCTTTTCCTATTTGGAACCAGTCTGTTCCAATGTCAGTTCTAACTGTTGCTTCCTGACCTGCATACAGATTTCTCAAGAGGCAGGTTAGGTGGTCTGGTATTCCCATCTCTCTCCGAATTTTCCACAGTTTATTGTGATCCACACAGTCAAAGGCTTTGACATCATCAATAAAGCAGAAATAGATGTTTTTCTGGAACTCTCTTGCTTTTTCCATGATCCAGCAGATGTTGGCAATTTGATCTCTTGTTCCTCTGCCTTTTCTAAAACCAGCTTGAACATGTATTGCTGAAGCCTGGCTTGGAGAATTTTGAGCGTTACTTTACTAGCATGTGAAATGAGTGCAATCATGCGGTAGTTTGAGCATTCTTTGGCATTGCCTTTCTTTGGGATTGGAATGGAAACTGACCTTTTCCAGTCCTGTGGCCACTGCTGAATTTTCCAAATTTGCTGGCATATTGAGTGCAACACTTTCACAGCATCATCTTTCAGGATTTGAAACAGCTCCACTGAAATTCCATCACCTCCACTAGCTTTGTTTGTAGTGATGCTTTCTAAGGCCCACTTGACTTCACATTCCATGATGTCTGGCTCTACATGAGTGATCACATCATCATGATTATCTGGGTCATGAAAATCTTTTTTGTACAATTCTTCCGTGTATTCTTGCCACCTCTTCTTAATATCTTCTGCTTCTCTTAAGTCCAGACCATTTCTGTCCTTTATCGAGCCCATCTTTGCATGAAATGTTCCCTTGGTATCTCTAATTTACTTGAAGAGATCTCTAGTCTTTCCCATTCTGTTGTTTTCCTATATTTCTTTGCATTGATGGCTGAAGAAAGGCTTTCTTATCTCTTCTTGCTATTCTTTGGAACTCTGCATTCAGATGCTTATATCTTTCCTTTTCTTCTTTGCTTTTCACCTCTTTTCTTTTCACAGCTATTTTTAAGGCCGCCTCAGACAGCCATTTTGCTTTTTTGCATTTCTTTTCTATGGAGATGGTCTTGATCCCTATCTCCTGTACAATGTCACGAACCTCATTCCATAGTTCATCAGGTACTCTATCTATCAGATCTAGGCCCTTAAATCTATTTCTCACTTCCACTGTATAATCATAAGGGATTTGATTTAGGTCATACCTGAATGGTCTAGCGGTTTTCCCTACTTTCTTCAATTTGAGTCTGAATTTAGTAATAAAGAGTTCATGATCTGAGCCACAGTCAGCTCCTGGTCTTGTTTTCGTTGACTTTATAGAGCTTTTCCATCTTTGACTGCATAGAATATAATCAAGCTGATTTCGGTGTTGACCATTTGGTGATGTTCATGTGTAGAGTCTTCTCTTGTGTTGTTGGAAGAGGATGTTTGCTATGACCAGTGCATTTTCTTGGCAAAACTCTATTAGTCTTCGCCCTGCTTCATTCCGCATTCCAAGGCCAAATTTGCCTGTTACTCCAGGTGTTTCTTGACTTCCTACTTTAGAATTCCTGTCCCCTATAATGAAAAGCACATCTTTTTTTGGATGTTAGTTCTACAAGGTCTTGTAGGTCTTCATAAAACCATTCAACTTCAGCTTCTTCAGTGTTACTGGTTGGGGCATAGACTTGGATAACTGTGATACTGAATGGTTTGCCTTGGAGACGAACAGAGATCTTTCTGTTGTTGTTTTTGAGATTGCACCCAAGTACTGCATTTCAGACTCTCTTGACCATGATGACTACTCCATTTCTTCTAAGGGATTCCTGCCCTCAGTAGTAGATATAATGGTTATCTGAGTTAAATTCATCCATTTCAGTCCATTTTAGTTCGCTGATTTCTAGAATGTTGACGTTCACCCTTGCCATCTCTTGTTTGACCACTTTTAATTTGCACTGATTCATGGACCTGACATTCCAGGTTCCTATGCAATATTGCTCTTTACAGCATTGGATCTTGCTTCTATCACCAGTCATATCCACAGCTGGGTATTGTTTTTGCTTTGGCTCCATCCTTTTGTTTCTTCTGCCACAGTTTATTTCAGCACCGTGTTTTTTGCATGGATGAGGATTAGATTAGGTTGTGAGTGATATAAAAAAGAAAAAACAATAAAATAACATTGCCTTAAATATGGTAGAAATTTATTTATCTTTGTGTAAAAGAAATATGTAGTTGGATTCTCCAGAACTATTTGAGCAGTTTTACAAAGGCAAGGACCCAGACTCTGTCTCTCCTGCTGTACTGCCATTCTCTACACTTGGCTTTCACCTTCAAAACAGCTGCTTAAGTACCAGCTATCATATCTAAGCTATAGCAAGCTGTACAAGGGAGGAGTGGAATGTGCATCCTCCAAATGACTTTAAGTGAGTCCCAGGACTTTATTGAAAGCTATTAATAAAGAGAGTCTCTGTTTTAGTTAGGTGTGGATTTTTGAAGCTAATTACTGCAGCCTTCTTGCTGTCAAGAAGAGAGATCCTGTCTGAGAGTAGGAACCAATCTTGAGGAAACAGCCTCTTAAACTCAGAAAAGAAACAGCTCTTTTGTCAGTCTGATCCCCAACATCAAGCTAAAGCTAAAGCAAGATGTACCACTGGGTTTTTAATTGACATGAATGACTATAAATCTTTGGGCTTCCCTGGTAGCTCAACTGTTAAAGAATCTGCCTGCAATGTAGGAGACCCCAGTTTGATTAATGGGTTGGGAAGGTCCCCTGGAGAAGGGTAGGTTATCTGCTCCAGTATTATTGGGCTTCCCTGGTGGTTTAGACAGTAAAGAAACTGCCTGCAATGCAGAGACCTGCATTCAATCCCTGGGTTGGGAAGATTCCCCTGGAGAAAGGCATGGCAACTGGCTACAGTATTAGTGGGCTTCCCTTGTGGCTCAGGAAGTAAAGAATCTACCTGCAGTGTGGGAGTCCTGGGCTCAGTTCTTGGGCTGGGAAGACTCCTGGAGAAGGAAATGGAAACTCACTCCAGTATTCCTGCCTGGGAAATCCCAAAGGCAGAGAAGCCTGGTGGACTACAGTGTATAAGGTCTCAAAAGTTGGATATGACTGGGTGACTAACACTATAAATTTCGGCCATGGTACGTAACATGGATAAGGAAGAAACTGA
The DNA here is from genome assembly GCA_006408675.1 of Madoqua kirkii. Classification (NCBI taxonomy): domain Eukaryota; kingdom Metazoa; phylum Chordata; class Mammalia; order Artiodactyla; family Bovidae; genus Madoqua; species Madoqua kirkii. Next base: position 19,457 of record SJYC01097733.1, read on the forward strand.
AGATTAGAAAACCTTCATAGATTGAAAATTGTGGTGGTGGTGTCACTGGACAGGTGCTTTTTTTTTTGATAGGTGCTCTTAATGAGATGAAGAGTGTGGCAGTATGCTACTTGAGTAAAGGAGCTGGGTGTACAGCAAAGGGATTGAGATATTTGATTTATGAGTTTGGAAGCAGGACAGTTTCTTCTGTGATGACATCTAGGATGTAACTTTGGAAAGTGGGTACCTCAGTTGACTGTGTAGATGAGAAATGTCAATGGAGATGAGAAGGTCAATGAACTGAAAGGCCAGTGAGTTTAATTGTTTTATATAAATATCTCTTACAGTAGGTTAATGACATCATGTCTGAGCTTAATTCAGCAAGAACAGATGATAAGAGGCTGAGATCTAGCTCTTCTGGTTTGGTCTTTCCTAAGGAGAGACCTTAGAATAAACTAGAGGAATAGAGCATTCAGTCAATCTTCCATTTATATTATTTGTCTCACTTTGAACTAGTATTGTGAATTCACTGTTGTTCGCAATATCTTTAGAATGTGTGAAGTGAGAGTCATAAATATTAATAGTCAGCTGGGCTGGAAATAAGATTGGTAACCTCCTTTGAAGGCAGAAAAGCCTTAGAAGGCATGGAGGTAAACCAGGGGAATACTCTTGGAGCCTAGATTCTCCTCAGGAAGCAGTTTTGAATTCACTCTAGCACATAGATGAAAGAGTCTTCAAGGCCACAAAGTTCAGTAATAAAGAATGACTTTAGGAAATTAACCTGAAAACACATTGAATCAGTTGAAACTAAATATCTCTCTCATTCAAAGTGAATATACATGGAGGCAATTCAATGAGTTAACTTGTATAAATTTACAATTGATAAGCAAGTTAAACACTGATATCTGTCTTTTAAGGGTAAGAATATATATTTAGAACAGTTGACTTTTTAGAAACATTTCTTGTCTGAAAATAGAAAATAGAACAGTTACAGCAGAAATAGCTAAAAGTGATTCACACTTAAGATAAAGGTTAACTTTTTTGTTTCATTTTGTTTTATAGCTGGGGTCTGTAATCTACTCATTTAAATGCAGTATAGCATTAAAATACAAATTAAAAAAAAGAGAGGGACCAGGACATACTTTGTCTACTCTATTGGAAATTGTTATCTGTTTTATCAAGAAACCAGTTCTACTAATGAATGGGTACCTTAAAAATGAAGAGATATAATTAGCTGTTAAGTACTGAAAGAAAAATGCCCTATCTCACTTGTAATCAAACAGATGCAAATTAAATCAATAATATGCAATTTTTACCTTTATATTGACAATTTTATTGAGAGTGACTAAGTTGATGATCAATCACTCTAGTTTTTCCTTACCTCACTTTCCCCATCATTGGAAATTAAAGGACCCAAAGGTCAGGGTATAAACCATCACAAAAAATTTCAAGATCATTAAAGAAAGCAATTTTGTTGGAAGTTTTGAATTGTGAAAATAGAAATATATTTTGCTTTAATCCCAAAACTGAAACATTTAGAAAATTTTGCTTTATAATGCTCAGAAATCAATATTATTGAGAGAGTAGAAGGAGAGAGAATTGTCTCTCTTCCAAGGCTAAGCCTTTTCAGATGCCAGTTATTTCTGACTGGAACTCTACCAAGAGTGTTCAGGACCTATTCACCTCATCAGAACTAAATGCTTGGGGGAAATGATTTAGCTTTTGCTAAATTTTCTATCAAGCAGCATTTCATTTTAGGAATAGGCTACCTGAATGTAGCCTACATTCTTCAACAATGCATTTATGGAATTACTGAAAAAGATTGCTCATTTAGTTTTATTAAAAGCAGAGAACTGGTATATTATTAAAAAGTCACTATTATAATCCTCTCTAGAGTAGAATATATTGAACAGTATTTTCCTAACATCCTGCAGACCTCAAAATGGAGAAGAAAGTTTTCTCTTTTTCTAAACCATCTTTTACAGGTCCCTTCAAATGATGATATCTATGGATGATGACCTAAATCAAATCCCTTATGATTATATGATGGAAGTGAGAAATAAATTTAAGGGCCTAGATCTGATAGATAGAGTGCCTGATGAACTATGGAATGAGGTTCGTGACATTGTACAGGGGACAGGGATCAAGACCATCCCCATGGAAAAGAAATGCAAAAAAGCAAAAGGGCTGTCTGGGGAGACCTTACAAATAGCTGTGAAAAGAAGAGAGGTGAAAAGCAGAGGAGAAAAGTAAAGATATAAGCATATGAATGCAGAGTTCAAAAGAATAGCAAGAAGAGATAAGAAAGCCTTCTTCAGCGGTCAATGCAAAGAAATAGAGGAAAACAACAGAATGGGAAAGACTAGAGATCTCTTCAAGAAAAATGTGGTGTTGGAGAAGACTCTTGAGAGTCCCTTGGACTGCAAGGAGATCCAACTGGTCCATTCTAAAGGAGATCAGCCCTGGGATTTGTTTGGAAGGAATGATGCTGAAGCTGAAACTCTAATACTTTGGCCACCTCATGCGAAGAGTTGACTCATTGGAAAAGACTCTGATGCTGGGAGGGATGGGGGGCAGGAGGAGAAGGGGACAACAGAGGATAAGATGGCTGGATGGCATCACTGACTCGATGGACGTGAGTGTGAGTGAACTCCAGGAGTTGGTGATGGACACGGAGGCCTGGCGTGCTGCAATTCATGGGGTCGCAAAGAGTTGGACACGACTGAGCAACTGAACTGAACTGAATGGATGATTCATGTCAATGTATGGTAAAAACCACTATAATATTGTAAAATAATTAGCCTCCAAATAAAATAAATTAATTAATTAAAAAAAATGAGAGTCAGAAGTTCTTTCATCTTCTGTTCTTACCTGATCATCCGTTCAGCCCCATCCTCCAAGGCTTTCAGGGAGAGTCAATAGGAAGTACTGTTGCTATACCCATCCTGACCACATCACCCCACAACTTTCCTCCTCTTCATAATGCCATCATCATTAGCATTTCCCTCTCCTCTTCAAATATGCCTCTCACCATCCGCACAGTTTTCAGAGCTGAAAGAGACCTTAAGAATTATCTTGTCTAGTAAAAAGCCAGGCTTTCCTATCCATCGCCAACTCCCGGAGTTTACTCAAACTCATGTCCATTGACTCAGTGATGCCATCCAACCATCTCATCCTCTGTTGTCTCCTTATCCTCTCACCTTCAATCTTTCCCAGCATCAGGGGGTTTCACATCAGGTAGCCAAATTATTGGAGCTTCAGCTTCAACATCAGTCCTTTGAATGAATATTCAGAACTGATCTCCTTTAGGATGGACTGGTTGGATCTCCTTGCAGTTCCAAGGGACTCTCAAGAGTCTTCTCCAACAGTTCAAAAACATTAATTCTTCCATGCTCAGCTTTCTTTATAGTCCAACTCTCATGTCCATACATGACTACTGGAAAAGCCATAGCTTTGACTAGATGGACATTTGCTGGCAAAGGAATGTCTCTGCTTTTTAATATGCTGTCTAGGTTGGTCATAACTTTTCTTCCAAGGAGCAAGCATCCTTTAATTTCATGGCTGCAGTCACCATCTGTAGTAATTTTGGAGCTCCCCCCAAAATAAAATCTCCCCCCTGTTTCCACTGTTCCTCCACCTATTTCCCAAAAAGTGATGGGACCAGATGCCATGATCTTAGATTTCTGAATGGTGAGTTTTAAGCCAACCTTTTCACTCTCCTCTTTCACTTTCATCAACAGGCTCTTTAGTTCTTCACTTTTTGCCATAAGGGTGGTATCATGTGCATATCTGAAGTTATTGATATTTCTCCCAGCAATCTTGATTCCAGCTTGTGCTTCATCCAGCCCGGCATTTTGCATGATGTACTCTGCATATAAGTTAATTAAGCAAGATGACAATATACAGCCTTGACGTACCCCTTTCCCTATTTGGAACCAGTCTGTTGTTCCATGTCCAGTTCTAACTGTTGCTTCCTGACCTGTATACAGATTTCTCAAGAGGCAGGTCAGGTGGTCTGGTATTCCCATCTCTTTCAGAATTTTCCGCAGTTTATTGCGATCCACACAGTCAAAAGTTTTGGCATAGTCAATAAAACAGAAGTAGATGTTTCTCTAGAACTCTCTTGCTTTTTCTATGATCCAGCGGGTAGTGGCAATTTGATGTCTGGTTCCTTTGCCTTTTCTAAATCCAGCTTGAACATCTGGATGTTCACAGTTCACGTACTGTTGAAGCCTGGCTTGGAGAATTTGAGCATTACTTTACTAGTGTGTGAGATGAGTGCAATTGTGCAGTAGTTTTAGCATTCTTTGGCATTGCCTTTCTTTGGGATTGAAATGAAAATGTGTGTAGTCATAAGAGATTTACAAATGATAGTTTTCTTGTAATATGGGATTTCTGAAGAGCCCACAAAATCTTCCAAAGTGACAGGAAGAAAAGAATTGGTTTAAGACTTTCTCTGAGACCAAAGAGCATGACATCACATCACCTTGACAGTATGCTATGAATTTTTCTGATTCCCATTCCTCTTCCCTGTTCTCAGACCCTGGTTGGGTAAGATAAGGGAGGAAAAGGAGATGTACTAGGTAGAGGAGGGGGCAGAAGCTACCTTTCTTTCTTTCCCAATTGCAGGCTCCTCACTGCAACAGGCCAGAACTGGAGGTTGGGGATAAACTGCAACACTGAATCATTGGACAGGAGATTTTTATTATTGAATTGAATGTGTGTTAAGTGAATTGAAGTAACTAAAATGACTCCTCATTATCTAAGAATGGCCTGAAGAGTCCAAGCACTGGACTGAGTTTCGCCTAGAGTTAGGGGGTGAAATTAGTGCCACACAATGGATTTAAAGGGAACCAGGGAAGCACAAGGGCCTTCCTTGTGGCTCAGCTGGTAAAGAATCTGCCTGCAATGTGGGAGACCTGGGTTTGATCCCTGGGTTGGGAAGATCCCCTGGAGAAGCGAAAGGCTATCCACTCCAGTATTCTGGCCTGAAGAATTCCATGGGCTGTATGGTTCAGGGGGTCGCAATGCGTCAGACTTTCACTTTCACTTTTCAGGGAAGCAAAAAAAGACCCTGAACTTCTGAGTTCTCATATTCTTTATACAAATCACACTGTGCCACAGCTTTTGCTATTCATTCCACCAAAGCTGTGCCTATGAGAGGCACTTCATTTTAGTTCACACAGGTGTTCATTTAAGTAACATGCCATTGACTGGATTCTTAGTATCCCATCTTCTAATTGTAACACATCCCCACTCCTTTCAAACAAATGCAGCTTACATCACCCCAGATTCTTATCCTTGAACACTGCCTACAATATTTTTGGATACAGGTAGACAACAGAAATTAATCCAGCTATTTTAAACAAAAAATGATTGACTGTAGGAATTCAGTGGTGAAAAAATAACCTAAAGGGATGGAGGAGCAGGCTCTAGGTGGGGCCTCCATGCGGTGGCTCACAGAACAAGAATGGCTACTGGTGCTACCAATACTGCCCTAATTAAGACACTGGTAAAAATTTCTGGTGAATCAGAAAGCCAGATGACATCTATGGTCTCCAGGGGTATATCCTCTTAGCTTTGACACAGGAATCACGACAGCGTTGGCTCCACAGCCATGTCATTTGCATTACCTGTATCAGCAAAAGCAGATGCTGTGCATGTTATATACTCACTCTCTACTCAATTCTGAATTCAGCTCTTTATGTGCATTCTTCTGATGAACAAAGCTGAAGTCATAGCTTTAAGAGAATTGGGTAAATGTAGTTTTTAGCTTCCAACCTCTATTAACCAGAGAAACACATTAGGAAGTGTTGATAAAAGTTATTTGTGAGCCAGTCCACTGTGTCAGTCACACCATATCTCTTTCTTTCTCAATAAACTTTTTGATTTGGTAGCATGTTCTCCAACAGCCTCCCAATAAAGGAGGCAAAGCAAGAAAAAGTTTTGAGAGTTTTCAAGTTTAAAAATGCTCTTATTTTACTCTCATATTTACTTAATAACTTGCCTGGATATTGTATTTTATGGCTGGAAATAATTTTCCATCAGAATTTTGGAAACATTTTTGCATCATCTCCTAGAGTCCAGAGCTGCAGTTGAGAAGTCTAAAGCCATTTTCATTCCTAAATGTTTGTCTTGAAACTGCTTGCTTTTTTTCCTATCTGAATGCTTTTCAGATCCTTTTAAAAATATCTGGTTTCTTAAAACTTTATAATGATGTGACTTTTTCTCTCACTGTGGGCTCTTTCATTATGAACACTCACTTTTCAATGGTAGGATTTTTTAGTATTTTTTTTCTTTGTGGGTTTCATTTTTCCATTTCTTTGTTTTCTTCCTGAAATGCATTAAGATTGAATGAGAGCTCTTTTAGATACCTTCTGAATTTCCTATTATTTATCTCCTATTTTATGTATGTGTGCCTGCTAAATCGCTTCAGTTGTGTCCCTTGGCAACCCTATGGAATGTAACCTGCCGGGCTCCTCTGTTCATGGGATTCTCCAGGCAAGAATACTAGGGTAGGTTGCCATGCCCTGCGTCGCTTCTGTCTCCTGCATACGCAGGTGGGTTCTTTACCACTAGTGCCACCTGGGAAGCCCTTCCCATTTTATATCTCTTTATATGTTGGTTTTGCATCTTAGTAGATTTCCTCAATTTTATATTTCAAGGTTTCTATTGAATTAAAAAAATTTGCTACTGCTAAGTCACATCAGTCGTGTCCGACTCTGTGAGACCCATAGACGGCAGTACACTAGGCTCCTCCATCCCTGGGATTCTCCAGGCAAGATCACTGGAGTGGGTTGCCATTTCCTTCTCCAGTGCACAAAAGTGAAAAGTGAAAGGAAAGTCGCTCATTTGTGTCTGACTCCTAGCGACCCCGTGGACTGCAGCCTACCAGGCTCTTCCGTCCATGAGATTTTCCAGGCAAGAATACTGGAGTGGGATGCCATTGCCTTCTCCGAAAAATTTTGCTATCATACTTTTATTTCCAAGAGATTTTTGCTGTTGTTGTTTTCCTTTCATGGTATATTGTTCTTGTTCTATGAATATATTATTGCATTATCTTTATGATGACATTATTATTGTTGACATTATTATTTTTAAAGTTTTCTTTTGGTCTCTGCTTAGTCTGTTTCCTTTGGCTTTATTTTATTTTCTCTGGTGATTTATTTTGATCTCTGACTTTCCACAATGAGGTTGCAGCTTCTTCAATTCTGTTAATTCAGTCATCACGTTTTGAAATATTTTTATCTTGCAAAATTTGGCTGGCAGCTTATCTGCTGTTGTCTTTTCTTCTGTCCTCTTTGTCCTTGTAGATTTAAGATGTTGTTGTTGTTGTTAATGTCTACTATATCATTTGCTGATATTTTGAAGAGGAATAAGAATAGACATATATGTTTAGTACACTCTCTTTTAAAATGACTTTAATTTTATGAGAGCTAAAAGCAGAGAAGAGAATCAGTTCAGTTCAGTCACTCAGTCGTGTCCGACTCTTTGTGACCCCATGAATTGCAGCATGCCAGGCCTCCCTGTCCATCACCAACTCTCGGAGTTCACTTAAACTTATGTCCAAATAGTCGGTGAAAGCTTAACCCGAAAACCAAACACGTTTGTCTTTGTGTTATTACCAATTTCTACTTTCCTATTCCTTTCCTCTTGCCTCTAGAATTTATAATTATCTAATATCCTTCCTATGTATTATTAATGATTTATTTATTTAGTTACATCCCCACCCCATCTTCCATGCTGTTTCCACTCAATAACCAGGAAATGTCGGACAAAGAGTAAGCACTCAGTCTTTAATTATTAAATACATTAATAAAAAGGTAGATGACCTGTTTTCTAGATCTCTCCTTATTTAGAATTACACTTTTCGGGAAGATAAACTCTTGTCTAAGTTGATGGTTGATGAGAGGTGTTCAGATATTTTTGACTTGGGGTCCCCATCAGCCCTCTGTCATCTAGCCACACCTTGAATGTTTGTAGTTTGTATCCGTATCTTCACTTGTAATGTTCTCCCTATCTCCTTGTTTGCCTATCAAACTTTAACTTTATAGAAAGCTACATATGTCACTTTCTTAGTAAATAATATCATTCTTGATTCTTTTTTACTCTGTTAGTGCTATCTTTTGCCTTTCTGCATCAAGAATCTTCTTTCTGCTTCCGTAATATATCTTCCATTCAAGTCTATCTTGAGACTATAAACATTTATCCTTCAGAGCCCAAACTCTAGAGTCAGCAAATCTGCGTTTGAGTATATCTCTTGTTAACTGTGTGATACTGGGCAATTTATATACCTCTGTAGGCCTCAGTTTCTGACACATGGTAATCACTTAATAATAACAATAATAATAATAATAATAATAATAAAGGTTTCCCTGGTGGCTCAGTAGTAAAAAATCCTGCCAATGCAGGAGACTTGGATTCTTTCCCTGGCCTAGGAAGATCCCACAGGCCATGGAGCAACAAAGCCTGTGTGCTCCAAGTATTGAGTCTATGCTCTAGAGCCCAGGAACTGCAACTACTGAGCCCAGGCACCACAGATACTGAAGCCCCCAACTCTAGAGCCTTGATCCACAAGAGAAGCCCACACACCACAACTAGAGAATAGCCCCCACTTGCTGCAACTATAAAAAGACCCAAGCACCAAGGAAGACCCGGCACAGCCAAAGATAGATAAATAAAATTATTAAAATATTGAGTCTATGCTCTAGAGCCCAGGAACTGCAACTACTGAGCCCAGGCACCACAGATACTGAAGCCCCCAACTCTAGAGCCTTGATCCACAAGAGAAGCCCACACACCACAACTAGAGAATAGCCCCCACTTGCTGCAACTATAAAAAGACCCAAGCACCAAGGAAGACCCGGCACAGCCAAAGATAGATAAATAAAATTATTAAAAATAATACCAAGGCAGGAAAAAAAAATCATAAATTAGTATTGCTTTTGCAGAGAAGAAGTCAATTCTGACCCCATGTGGGAAACTGTTTCTTTGACTTGCTTCCTGTTGTTTTTGTTATTGCAATCATACATAATGGCCTGACTTAGAGGACCTTGCCCCTCTCCCTGACTGTAAATTAAAGTACATTTATTCAGATCAGGCTTCCCTGATAGGTCAGTTGGTAAAGAATCTGCTGCAATGCAGGAGACCCCAGTTTGATTCCTGGGTTGGGAAGGTCCCTACAAGAAGGGATAGTCTACCCACTCCAATATTCTTGGGCTTCCCTTGTGGCTCAGCTGGTAAAGAATCCACCTGCAATTCAGGAGACCTGGGTTTGATCCCTGGGTTGGGAAGATCCCCTGGAGAAGGGAAAGGCTACCCACTCTAGTATTCTGGCCTGGAG
>SJYC01097737.1:0-11429 GCA_006408675.1 Madoqua kirkii
GAGTAAGGAGGTATATATATATAAAGATTACGTATCAGTGAGCAGTAGACACATATTTTTGAGGGCAAAGCCTGACTGTGTTTTTTGAACACTTAAAGTTGATTTAATCTTTTGAGGTGATTGGTTGAGGAAGTTGGGTATATTAGTTGGGAATATAAGTTTCTATACAACAGAGAGTTTCTTTTCTTTTGAGTCCCTTTCCAGTGTTTTCCTGTGTTGGTGAGGAGCTCCTGCATCCTTCCTGTCTTCTTCACCTTGCACCCTAGGTCAATACAAACCCTGATAAATGTTAACTTCCAAATATTGCTCCAATCCATCATCTTATCTGTGTACCACAGTACCTGAGTTTAGGCTGCACTACCTCTTAACCTGGACTACTGGAACCTCCTCCTCTCCAAAATATTTTGTACCAAGAGCATGTTATATATTCCCCTCTCTCCAAATACTACCATTGCTCCTAATTCTCTTAGATAAAGACCAACATCTTTGTGCTTCAAGATCTGCTATGATCTATCCCTACTAACTCCCCAAACTCATTTCATACCCTGTTTAATTCTTCCTTCTTTCCCTGTGCTATAGATAGAGAAACTTCACATTGTTGAACCCATGTATAACTTCCATTCTTATCTCCATGGTTACCTTATTCATGAACCCAATGAGCAAGCATGGGTTGATATGGGAAAGAGACTCAATAACTCTTTATATAAAGCCTCCTCCCTGGTAGTGGCCCTTTGGTCATCATTCCTATGGGACAAAAATATTCTTGCACTGTGGGCCCATTCACGTAGCTCTTTCCTGAATCTTTTTTTCTTGAATCTCCCAAGGGACATGATCCTTCCAAGTCCCTGACAATCTGTAGAAACAACTAATTGCTGTCCATGACTTGATATAAACTCACTTTAGATCTTCTATGCGTCTAGGTGAAGTCACCCATAGGAAGAACTGCTGAAAAGCCCACTCACTGCAGCAGTTCATTTCTGGTACCAACAGATTGGATAAAAGCATCTGTAAGTCAGTCTTAAAATGTCCTTTTAGTCAGGCTGACCTAGAGAACTTCTCTCAGGACTTTAAAAGCAGGTTGACAGAAAGGTGGTTATATAGTTTTGGAACTGGCACTTTAGAAGCAGCCACACCAGGAAGGGGAGCCACCTGTTTATGCCTTCAAGATTTACTCAAGCCTGATCTCATAAAAGAAGAACTGAAGAGCCTCTTGATGAAAGTGAAAGAGGAGTGTAAAAAAGATGGCTTAAAGCTCAACATTCAAAAAACTAAGATCATGGCATCTGGTCCCATCACTTCATGGCAAATAGATGGGGAAACAGAGGAAACAGTGGCTGACTTTATTTTTTTTTGGTCTCCAAAATCACTGCAAATGGTGATTGCAGCCACGAAATTAAAAGACGCTTACTTTTTGAAAGGAAAGTTATGAGCAACCTAGACAGCATATTTGAAAGCAGAGACATTACTTTGCCAACAAAGGTCCGTCTAGTCAAAGCTATGGTTTTTTCAGTGGTCATGTGTGGATGTGGGAGTTGGACTATGAAAAAAGCTGAGCATCAAAGAATTGATGCTTTTGAACCCTGGTGTTGGAGAAGACTCTTGAGAGTCCCTTGGACTGCAAGGAGGTCCAACCAGTCCATCCTAAAGGAAATCAGTCCTGGGTGTTAATTGGAAGGATTGATGTTAAAGCTGAAACTGCAATACTTTGGCCACCTAATGTGAAGAATTGACTCACTGGAAAATACCCTGATGCTGGGAAAGATTGAAGGCAGGAGGAGAAGGGGAAAACAGAGGGTGAGATGGCTGGATGGCATCACCAACTCGATGGACATGAGTTTGAGTAAACGCTGGGAGTTGGTGAAGGACAGGGAGGGCTGGTGTGCTACAATCCATGGGGTTACAAAGAGTCGGACATGACTGAGCAACTGAACTGAATTGATCTTATAAATACCTTGTCCTTTTTGTAACCAGATGCCACAAAGCATACTTTGGAGGAGGAAATGGCAACTCACTCCATTGTTCTTGCCTGGAGAATCCCATGGACAGAGGGGCCTGGTGGACTGTAGTCCATGGGGGCACAAAGAGTTGGACATGAATGAATGACTAACACACACACACACACACACACACACACACACACACACACAGGGCATGCTTATATTTGAGGGTTGTTGAAGTCAAATAGCACCTACTTCCATGTCTCCTGGTTTTGCATTATAAGACACTCCGTTTCTACCAGTAGAAGGCCAAGAGTGGTTTTCTCAAAATGAGAATAGTTATCTAATAGGAAGTGCTTGATTTTACTACAAAATCTTTGAGGCTGCTTTCCCCGTTGGGGTTAGTTATAGTTATGGGCTTCCCAGGTGGTGCTAGTGGTAAAGAAGATACCTGCCAATGCAGGACGTGAGCAACGTGGGTTCGATCTCTGGGTTGGGAAGATCTCCTGGAGTGGGAATGGCACCGCACTACAGTATTCTTGCCTGGAGAATCCCGTGGATAGAGGAGCCTAGTGGGCTATAGTCCATGGGGTCACAAAAAGTCAGACACAACTGAAAGACTTTGTACATACACATTTATAGGCTCCATACAGTGTGCTGTTCTGCTGTAGACAATTTATGCATTACTAACTACTTCAGGTCATAACTCTAGGGGACCCTAAATCCCACTTACTACAGTCTATGGAAGCTCCCAGTTAGTGGCATAGGGAGAATTCTAGTGTGGGTCTTTTTCCTCCCTCCTTCCTGCCTTTTGCTTTGCCCTTCTACTTTCCTTTATATAGCTCTCTCTATCTCGGTCTGTCCTGCCAGACTACAGAAAGACCCTGTCTCCTTCTTATTTCTCAAACTTAATGCAATCCCTGCCCTTTTCTCCCTACATCCCAAGACTCCTGGATATAACTTTTATAATTCTGTCACTTTTGACATTATAATAGTTAAGACTTAATTCATTTTTTTTTAACACTGTAACTCTTTTATTCTGTAGTACTGAACACACCACTAATTCTCCTACATCATTTGACCTTTGTCAGAAACTTTCTAAGCAGAAGAAATGTGTTGAAGCCACATGTCCTCTTTGCTAATGAAAGTATCATATATTAAGTTGAATTTGCCTTGGGATTTGGGTCACTGCTGAAACCAGGCCTTGGGACTTGTAATAACTATAGGGAGCAAGGATTTCTGCTTCATTATTATTTGAGATGTTCCCTTTAGAGAAGGACATATGTTTCTTCATACCATAAACCTTTTCCCAGGAAAGGCCCTCTAGGTCATTTGGTCTATTGCATCAACAAGGCCATGTTGCAGGAGCACAGACACCCTCTAGCATTGGATCTCAGCTCATTTAAAGGCCTGGAGACATGGACTTGCCTTTGCTCCTTGGGCAGTATTAGTTAGATTCATGGGTTCATTCTTCATGGTTTTACCAGGTTACTACACTTCATTTCTCCTTCTAAAATCCCTCCTCTTTCTTAATTTCTGTTCTGACAAAACACCATCCCCCATTACACATAGTTTCCCCATATTTATGGGCTAAATTCATGTGCTGCCCATTTTTTACAAACAACTCAGCTGTCCTTGTTTCCCACTCTGAGAACTATCATTTCCTTTATTATAATACGTTTATTCCTCTCATTCCCTTCACTTAGATATAACTGTAACCTTCTGAATTGCCAAACTTGGTATGTCATCCTCAGAGCAACCTCAATAGAGTTTTGCTGCATACATATTTTCTTCCCACAGTGGAATAATAGGATTTTGTACATATACTCAAACAATGGTGTTCCTTCTTCTTCCTGGCAAAGCTCATAATATAAACTTCTTTCTAATTTGCTATTCTTGTTTTCCCTCTTCAAGTCCCTTGGGCACAGCAAGCTTCTCAGTTAAATGAGTTAACATGTTTCACATTGAGTTTTACACAGCTACGTCTCACTTGTGTTTCCAAGTTCATTTGTTTATTTTTGTAATATTTTATCTTTGCTCACTGATATTTGCAGTGTCTCTTAGAATAATACAGGAAAATCTCACTAACTTGCTGATCACTCTTTCCTGGATCTTTATTAAGATATAAAGATTTTACACTAATTCTTCAGTTCCCCACTAGTCATTTCAGTTTCACAAAAGCCTTTGAGGTGAAATGAGAAAGGATGCTGTAGGTGTGTTTGTCAGTTCTATTAATATTTTACCTTAATGTCACCTAGATCTGCTAATTTATACATGCTCCTTAGATTTTCTAACTTTTCATTCATTTGTACTGTTCCGTAAGAAGTTCTTTTGATAGATTTCTTTCTGTTTATTAATTGTCCATATATAGAGTCAAAGTTGGACACCTCCTATCTCCATAAATTGTTGTGGAAGGTAGGGGATTAAGCTGAGGTACAGAGAAATTAGTAACCTTATTATTGGCAAACAGTGAAAAAATAGCTGGGCGGGGATTTGAATACAGACCTTTCTGGCTTCATGGTTCAGGCAGCATCTAGGGCACCAACCAACTAGGTAATATCACTCCAGGGTTCCCTGAGGGTCCAATAGGCAGGCAGCAACACAACTTTGTGGCCTGTTGGCTCTGGGCTGAGGGTTTTGGTGTACCTGGTAAAAACAGAGAGAAAGCATCCAGTGAGGAAGGTAGTCAGAACACCACTGAGGATGAAGCAACCACAGGATGCTCTGGGAGGAATTTCAGAAATTTCACAGGGGAAGGGAACTACTAAAAGGCATACCTAAAAATCACCTGTGTGCCTCTCCTCCCTTTGTGGTCTTCCTTTTACCATCCTCCCACAACTTAACACACACTTTCTGAGTATGCTTGGCTCCCTGGGTCTGCTGCAGGAAACTTTTGGCCTGTTCAGTGTAGTGCTGCCTGGGGAATATGACATTATTCTTTTAAGGAACATAGATCTCTTTTCCTACCACTGTCTCTGGTGAGGCATGAATTTGGAAAGACACAGCTGTATTTCTTTCTTGGAAGAAGGCTAATGGAACAGTATAAGGAACCATACAGAGAAAAATCATGGTCAGCATATCCAAGATTGCCTTTGTGAACTCGAGGGAAGAATTTTGTCCAAATGGTTTCAATGCTTGGACACCTGGTCCCTGTTTTTGATTTGGCTACAGCTGCTCTTTGAGATTCTGTCAGTCACCCTCCTGTCACAGATCTTTATCTTCCGATCTAGATTTGACCCTTGGGTAGTCCACTGTGGAGCCTACCTTGCCTGGGGCTTAGAGCTTGAGACTTGTTCCCTTGGATTTCAGGACTACTTGGACTAGTCCTTCCAAATTCCATGCCCCATAACAATTGCTTGGAAATAAGCCAGGTCAGATTCTTGGTTATCTCACTAACCCAGAGGACATGTTCGGCTGGATAAGCAGTTGGTCTCTTGGAACAGGGAGGAACCAAGGGCCAAGTGCTAGAGATGTTGTGTTCTTTAACATTCATCTTCAGGTTTGTCTGGATCAAATTACGTTAGTTAACTAATCAGCATAGGTTGTCAAATACTTGCTATCCTGAAGTCCTGAGTTGGCCTTTTAAAGATATGTAGGTATCCTAGATAAGGTTGCTAGCTTTAGTAAATAAAAATACATGACACCTAGTTAATTTGAATTTCAGATAATTTTTTTTTAGCATAAGTTTCAAATATTGCATGAAAAGTTTTTTTCTAGATTGCATAGACATTGTCTGCATGTTAAGTGACACAATTGCAGGTGACATACTCTACCCTAAATCAACTTGGAACATTGCATGGGACATGTTTATGCTAAAAAGTGTTGTTTATCTGAAATTCAAATTTAGCTGGGCACGCTGTATTTTGCTTGGGTAGTCCCAATGGAAGGTGCCTTAACTTGTATAGTAAATAGCTTGTTGGAAAGATAGAGTCACCCATGAAGACCCTAAGCAGTACTAGATACTTCATAATAAGGGCCAGGTGAATACTGTGAACAAGAGGAGAGTCAGGCTTAGTTTAACCAGCTAAATTGTTGTCACATCAAGTCTAGACTCTCCTCTGACTCATCTCTCTATCTTTTATAAAGAGATCTGTAGTGCGATAAAAATGTGGCCTGTTATTTCAGTGGCAACTTTAGAGCTGTTTGCAATCTGTGAATTTCATAGTGCGTAAGTATGAGGACAGCATTTTCAAGGAAGCCCATCCTGTGATAGTCTAGTGCATTGATGCTGTCCTTTTGTTTAGGCTAACTCTAAATTCATATGTCAGATTAACAACAGGAATACATGAGCAAAACTCCAGGCTTATAATTTTCTGGGTAACTGAGACTGCTTTCATGTAAGTGTTTATAGTTTTTTTCATCTGCAGATTTGCATTTTCTTCTTTTGGCATTAACTAGTAAATTCCTATTTTCTGATTATACCAGACTAGAAAAATCACCTGTCAGCAGTGCTGTAGTAAAGATTTAGGCATCAGAAGAGGTGTTGTACTAAATAATTCTTATGGTCTTTTCTGTTTATGAGGTTTGTTATTCTATTTCCTTGGTGACTCAAAATAAAATTATGTACTGATTTTCTTGTAGTACTCAAAACTTGTAGTTGATAGAAAAGAGGATTAGAAATATTGATTGATCACATATCCTGCCTTTTGTATAGGTTTAATCAAGTGATATGTTACTGAAATTTGTCTTTTGATAATAATGGCTTGATTGCTTAGCAACTGCAGCTGTTTATTTAATATTGGCCAATAAAAATTCAGATGATTTTCCATGCTTTAGCCTGTCAGCAATAAATTGGTCTGGAAGATAGTAGCATTATAACTAGAAAAGAATGAGGTGTACAATATAGGAGTGATTTAGGGTAAGATGTAACAGAAAAATCATTCTCAAATGGTGGATGATGGTTCTCATGACTCAGAATCACCCAGGAAAAACACAAGGTAGGAGACCTCACCTGGAAAATTCTGATTAGTAGATCTGGTTTATGACCATGGGATCTTCTCATCCTTTCAAAAGCTGTCTTCTAGCTTTCTACCTGCTTAAGGGAAGCTGAACACTCCCACACTTGCCAGTATCTGTGAGCACACATGTCAGTTGTGTTTAATCTTGTGAAGTAACTCTTTCTCAGAGTCCCAGACATGGTTTTGGACAGCTATGCTCCATCATTTCCCTCCAATTCCATCAGTTCTCTAATACCTCTCCCTCACTGTACCAAACCCTATGCATCTCCCACCCTGTTTCTCCTGATGGCTGTGCCCTTCTCCCCACACATCAGTAGAATCTAGAAAAACAGTCACTAAAGGAAAGAAGTTTCTTCATGCCATACTTTCCTTCCTGAACTTACCTCGTGAGTAAGCCATCAGATGACAGATGGGATCCTGAAGAGAAAAACTAACTTTCTGTTCGTTGTCTTGGGGCTATTGTAATAAAATATTACAGACTAGGTGGCTTATAGGTGGTCCTAGTGGTAAAGAACCCACCTACCAGTGCAGGAGACCCAAGAGATGCAGGTTCAATCTCTGGATCAGGAAGATCCCCTGGAGGAGGGCATGGAAACCCACTCCAGTATTCTTGTCTGGAGAATCCCATAGACAGAGGAGCCTGGCAGTCTACAGTCCATAGGTTCACAAAGAGTCAGACACGACTGAAGTGACTTAGCATGCATGCATGCAGGTGACTTATAAACAGCAGGAATTTATTGGTTATAATTCTGGAGGCTAAAAGTCTAAGATCAGGGTGCCAACATCGTCAGGTAAGGGGTCTCTTCTGTGTTGCAGTCTTGCGTATTATCTCATGTGATGGTAGGTGCTAGGGAACTCTGTGAGGTCCCTGTTCTTAATCTTATTAATAAGGGCTCCACCCACATGACCTAATTACCTCCCCAAAGCGCTGACTTTTAATACCATCACATTTAGAGGTTAGGGTTTCAACATAAGCATTTTGGGGGAACAAAAATACTCAGATCATAGTACTTACCAATGAATAATGTCAAATTGGAAGATGTTTCTATAGTGCTATATATATTTCAATGGCCTTGTAAATCTGCAGAATTGTGTTCCTCTCCATTTTATAGTTTGGCCAATAGGTGGTTTACATTACTAGCATGTTGAAATTAGTGAATAAAGATTTTTTGCTGTTAGTGCGGACCTTCCCCAAACTATCAAATGTACTGGTTCCATAATGTACTCTGTCTCCACTGAAAGAGACAGTTACTTGCCAAGTCTAACTTACTTTAACCTACAAAAGTGTTTTGAAGGCTTGTATTAACCTGTTTGTTTTTCTTTTGATTTAGGTTTCATTTCTTCCTTAGTAATTGCTTTTGGAAAAGACACTTTAAAAAAAAGCAAACTGTTGCGCCTAGAGATTGATTATACCCTTTCTTCCATTTCTCTGTCCTTATCAATTTTATGTGACATATGTGAAAGTCAATATAATGTTCATTTTTCATGACTTCATGAAGAAAATGCTCAGCTATGGGAATCCTTAAAAACAAAAACAGACTTTCCTCCTATCCCTTAAATCAATGTTGGGCATAATGTTTGCTAATGTTTTCTAATATGTACATGTGTGTTTTGAAAGTATTTTTCTTTGAATATTACATGTAGTTATTTTAGAAAATGTGGGAAAAGAAATTTATTAAGAAAATAAAAACCATTTGCAACATCATATTTCAGAGAAAATTATTATTAATAAATATACATTTTTGCAGTGAATCATAAATTATGGGTTATGTTCATAGAATATATATTCTCTTTTAAAAAAGATACAAGTGAGAGCGTATTCATACAATTCTACATTTATTTAAGTTTTCCAGTGTGTCGTCTTACAGTTGCTGTATATCAGTGTATGTAGAACTACTTCATTCATTTTTGAGGCTGCACATTATTCCATTTAATGAAGTTCATTCATTTATTTAACTAGCCTCCTGTTGATGCCTTTTAAAACTGTCCCACATGTTTAGTTATTAAAAATGTGGTACTAAATATCTCTAAACCTATATGATTTTATCCAAATGTGACTGATTCTGCAGAGTACAGTTCTAGCAGGATCAAGTTTGATGGTTTCCAGAATTGAAAGAGACATGTGTACCCCAATGTTCATTGCAGCACTGTTTTACAATAGCTAGGACATGGAAGCAACCTAGACGTCCATCAACAGATGAATGGATAAGAAGATTGTGGTACACATACACAATGAAGTATTACTCAGCTATTAAAAAGAACACATTTGAGTCAGTTCTAATGAGGTGGATGGAATTGGAGCCTATTATACAGAGTGACCTAAGTCAGAAAGAAAAACACCAATACAGTATATTAATGCATATATATGGAATTTAGAAGGATGGTAATGATGACCCTATAGGTGAGACAGCAAAAGAGACACAGATATAAAGAACAGACTTTTAGACTCTGAGAGAAGGCAAGGGTGGGATGATTTGAGAAAATAGCATTGAAACATTTATATTGCCATATGTGAAAGAACTGACCAGTCCAAGTTCGATGCATGAAACAGGGCACTCAAAACTGGTGCACTGGGACAACCCAGAGGGATGGAATGGGGAAGGAGGTGGTGGGAAGGGATTAGGGAAGGGGGAAACATGTACACCCGTGGCTGATTCATGTCAGTGTAGGCAAAACCCACCACAATATTGTAGAGTAATTAGTCTCCAATTGTAATAAATAAGTAAATTTTTTTAAAAGGGAAGTTTGATAGTTTCAGCCAAATTGCTCTCCAGAGAGGTTGCAACAGTGAACACTTCCATCAGCTGTGTTTGATGGTGCCCACTGTTCCACACACTCATATTATTAAAAACTACTACTTTGGACCTGTCATTCAGATGGGGACATTCATTATCTCATTATGAAAGAGTGTGAGCATTTTTTTTACCATGTTCAAGAGCTATTTTAATTTCCTTCTATCTATATTCACTCTTCATATTACTTAGCCATTTTTCTATACTTTTTATTGTCTTTTTAAAATGTATTTTTAGGAGCCCTTTGAATAGTAAAGTTAGCCCTTTGACTCTCAATTGCTTTCTTGCATTTTTTTTTCCAGTTTGATATGATCATTGTTGGCCTGGCATGCTGTGGTTCAAGAGGTTGCATAGTTGGACACAACTGAATGACTGAACTGAACTGAAGTGATTGTTGTTCAGTCACTAAGTCAAGTCTTACTCTTTCTGACCCCATGACGTACAGCATGCCAGGCTTTCCTGTCCTTCACTATTTCCCAGAGTTTTTGTTCAAACTCATGTCCACTGAGTCAATGATGCCATCCAACCATCTCATCCTCTGTCATCCCCTTTTCCTCTTGCCCTTAATCTTCCCTGGCATCAGTCTTTTCCAGTGAATTGGCTCTTTGCATCAGGCGGCCAAAGAATTGGAGCTTCAGCTTCAGCATCAGTCCTTCCAATGAATAATCAGTGTTGGATTTCCTTTAGGATTAATTGCTTTGATCTCCTTGTAGTCCAAGGAACTCTCAAGAGTCTTCTCCAGCACCACAGTTTACAAGCATCTTTGGCACTCAGCCTTCTTTATGGTCCAACTCTCACATCCATACATGACTACTGGAGAAACCATAGCTTTGACTACATGGATCTTGTTGGCAAAAAGTGATGTCTCTGCTTTGTAAAATGCTCTCTAGGTTTGTCATGGCGTTTCTTCTAAGGAGTTAGTGTCTTTTAATTTTGTGGCTATAGTCACCATCCCCAGTGATTTTAGAGCCCAAGAAAACAAAGTCTGTCACTGTTTCTACATTTTTCCCATTTATTTGCCATGAAGTTATGAGGCTGGATGCCATGATATTAGTTGCTTTGAATGTTGAGTTTTAAGCCAGTTTCTTTCACTCCCCTCTTTCACCATCATCAAGAGGCTCTTTAGTTCCTGTTCACTTTCTGCTATTAGGGTGACATCATCTGCATATTTGAGGTTATTGACATTTCTTATGGTGGTCTTGATTCCAGCTTGTGATTTATCTAGCCTGGCATTTTGCATGGTGTACTCTGTATATAAGTTAAATAAACAGGGTGACAGTATACTTAATGTACTCCTTTCCCAATTTTGAGCCAGTCTGTTGTTCATATCACTTTAAGCACATTAAATTTCTGTATCTATTTGTATTTATATCTGGAGATCTGTTCTGATCTATTTATTCACGTGCCCAACCTTGCTGATTTAGTTATTGTAACTTTAAAATATGCCTTAATATAGGGTAGGACTAGTACTCCCTCATTACTTTCTTTTTCCAGAATTGTCTCCAAAATCTTGGTATTTTTATGTATTTCCATATTGAGAGACATTTGGTTTATTTAAAAACTTTAACCATTAAAGGTGATTTTGCTTAGTAATACTATCACAAATAATGTTTTGATTTTCTTATAAATAGTCTTTTACCACACTTCAATTTATTTCTTTATAAAGAATACTAGATGTGAAATTTTTGGATAAAAATGAATAAACTTTATACAAGGCTATTAACACATATTGTCGTAGTAAC
>SJYC01097739.1:0-61455 GCA_006408675.1 Madoqua kirkii
GTGGGATGATTTGGGAGAATGGCATTGAAACATGTATAATATCATATGTGAAAGAAATCGCCAGACCAGTTTCAATGCATGATACAGGATGCTTGGGGCTAATGCACTGGGATGACCCATAGGGATGGTATGAGGAGGGAAGAGGGTGGGGGGTTCAGGATGGGGAACATGTATACACCTGTGCTGGATTCATGTTGATGTATGGAAAAGCCAATACAATATTGTAAAGTAATTAGCTTCCAATTAAAATAAGTAAATTCATATTAAAGATATTTATTATTTAAATTGTCTGTTTTACCTCATTTTTTCCCTTTGTGGATCTTAGTTGTCTACCCTCCAATAGGTTTTTAATGCTAATTTAGTTTGAAATTTGACCCTATATGGAATCAATAGTTCTTTGTAAATGGTAGGATTTGAGGGAGATTTGTATCTCATTTTTCTTTAGGGTTCAGGCAAGTGCTTATTTCTTAGCTGAAAGATTGGAATATTAACTGTGGCTGACACTGGCCGTTGCTTTTTAAACTCCGAAGAAAAATAATGAAAAATTTGACATTTATTCTCCCAACTGCCACTGGATTTATAATGACATGCTGACATTTAATGATTTTAACACTTGTTACAGATGATCTAGCAATTTGTATGCTGATCATTAGGATCTAACTTTTTTGATTAGAGATTGGTTAAAACTAATTAAAGTATGACACTTAAGACTTTGGAGAACTATAAAAGTCTTAGCTATTAAGGAATTCCAAGAGGGCCAACTCTTAGGTATAAAATTCCAAGTTTTGCTTAGATCAAGAATTAAATAGCAATAAATTACTTCACCTGTAATTGCACACTTATTGTTTTCTAAGACAGTAAGCAGATGTTATATAAGAAAGGGAACATCAAACTTGCATCAGTCAATATATGACCTCGGGCAAACCATTTGCCTGTTGATTTCTTCATCTACAAAAGGGAGACTGATGGCTTTGTTACATATTTCAAAATGCCATGAACATTAATGAAGTAATATTTGTAGGCATAAAATTTGTGAGAATATTTCTTTTTATAACTCTTGCTAAATTCTCTGTAATTCAGCTTCTCCATTACTGGGCAGCTTTAATTGCAGGACAGTTCTTACTTATTTTAAGCTAAAATCTGTCTTCTGCTAATTTTTATGCATTTATTAGTTTTATCCTCTGAAACCATGCTATCTTTAATTCCTCTACTACATGTTAGCACTTTAAGTATTTGAAATAAGCTCCTTAGTTCCTCTCAAAGGTTTTAAAAAATCTGTATTCAGCCTAAAATAAAATTTGCTTTTTTATTTATGAAAAATGTAAAGAATCTGAAGGTATTTTCATTTTCTTATGTCAAATTGTGATCACTAAAACTATTCAATAAAAATCTCAGCTACATATAATAACAAAATGACACATACAAATATTTTCCATCATTCTATAGTTGTTTATAATACAGAGAAGGAAAATAATGAGGCTGACAGAAAGCAAAAGCATTCTGACAGCTGAGCGCATGCTGCAGTTTTAAGATGAACTTGACTTACAGAGAATGCCTTGATCTGGCATAGAGGCAACTTTATGGGGTGCAGAGTAATAAGGAAATTGGAGGAAGATCTAGTCTACATTTGAGAATGAGTAAAACTTGGACTAGAATATAGAGAAATTTCTTTTCCAGTGCTATGGCTGTAGTAAATGCTGAATATATTAATTTGACCTTCTGGTATAATGGTGTTTTGTTTTAGCCTTTTATTTGGGGTTGATGAAAGTGTAGAACCTATAGTACTGTTTTGTTGCTGGTCATCTTTAATGTTTCTTCGTGCGATTTATATTTATCAATTCATATTTTGAAGTATGCATTATGGATAAGATATTGTATGGGGATGTTAAAGTAAATTAGACAAGTTCTCTTTATTAAAATAGCTTGTATTGTAGCTGAGTGAAAACAAGGAATTGCCTTCCAGAAGTCCAGGCCTTCCCATGGACCTGGATCACAAGGTAGAGAGGGGACCTCTCAAAGCTTCTCAGAGGAAAATTTAGGCTGGTCTTAAAGTCTGGGTGAAAGAAGAGGACATTTAGGCAAAGGGAAGCAAAGGTGTATATGCAAAGGCACTGAGGATAGGCTCCACAAGGTCTATGTGGGTCACCAAATAAAGGTTGGAAATGACTTGAAATAGGGAGCTAGAGAGGAGCAGTGGTGGGAAATAAATCTGAAGAAGGAGCCAAGAGCATTATTGCACTGGCCACCTGCCAAGTCCTCCTTTAAAAGGGACTGTATTATGTTCTCTACTTGCTTTCCATTGTTTCTGCCTTAGACTAATGTTTTCATCTTTTGCCACAAAACTTGTTCTACCGACACCCTGGTTTGTTTTCCTCCAGTCACTACTTTTAAGCTCTGCTCCCTTTATGTCTTTATCTTGGTCTTCAGCCTCTAACTATAGGCCTTTCATTTGGGTTGCTAAGCCCTGGTTATAGGCTCTGTGAGCCCAGGCTGCTTAATTATACTGTCTCTTGTCAGAGGCTTTATGGAACTCCTAAATAGAAGTTTATATCAATCAGTATTAAAAAGAATATATTAGCTCATATTACTGAGAATTTGCAATGTGCATCAGCATAATTCTTTCTTAGATATAGGACTCAACAAATGGCAGCTGGATTTTGTCTGTGATTCTCTTGCTATTTGACTCTATTTTGGGCTTGTTGTAGTCTCAGGAAAACTCTGAATTTGGTGGCCTTTGGTAGCTCCAGATTGATGATATTTACAGAGTTATAATTCTCAATATAAAGAGTATAAAGCTTCTCTTTCCCAACAGTTACATCCATCTTGAATTTGATTCTCATTGGCCTGTATTGTGTCTTGTGCTCTTCCCTAAATAAACTACTATGGTTAGAGCTGAGACCAGGCAATTTTATACACCTGTATCAGAAGCTGGGAGGTAGCTGAGGTAGCTGAAGCCCAAACCACAGGCACAAAAGTGTACAAGAAGTGGTTTTGCCACTAGAATGCCATTACCAAGAGGAGAAATGTGTCCTTGGCAGCAAAAATGGACATTTTCTAACCTAAAGATTTAAAATTGAATATCTATTCATTCCTATATCCTACAAAATTATTGAGTGGCTGGGATTTTAAGGTACCTGTGATAATTTAACATGGTTACTATCTTCTGAATGACCATAGTCTTTTGCTGGGAAGAGATATGTAAGGTCCCATATTAATCAATAAGAAACAGCTATTTTTGGATCCTATTTATTCTGTCTTCAACCTAATCATGGGAAAAACTGTTATAGTTTTGCTGAAATTGTGTGCTGAACATACTATGAATATCAGGCTGAAATGAAAATAAAAATTAAAATGCTTACTGCATTAAAATGAGTGGCTGGGATTTTAAGGTACCTGTGATAAATTAACATGGTTACTATCTTCTGAATGACCATAGTCTTTTGCTGGGAAGAGATATGTAAGGTCCCATATTAATCAATAAGAAACAGCTATTTTTGGATCCTATTTATTCTGTCTTCAACCTAATCATGGGAAAAACTGTTATAGTTTTGCTGAAATTGTGTGCTGAACATACTATGAATATCAGGCTGAAATGAAAATAAAAATTAAAATGCTTACTGCATTAAAAATATTTATAGTAATGTATGGAATACTGTGCCAGAGGCAATGAATGAAGCTGTGATACTAGAGGGAACCAATGATAATACAAACATGTATGGTGCTCAGTTCTGTTTAACTCTTTGCGACCTCATGGACTGTAGCTCAGCAGGCTCCACTGTCCATGAAATTTTTCCAGGAAAGAATACTGAAGTGGACTGTTATTTCCTATTCCAGGATATATTCCCAGCCCAGAGAGTGAACCTGAGTCTCTTGTGTCACCTGCATTGGCTGGCAGTCTCTTGCATGTCCTGAATTGGCAGATTCTTTACCACTGTGCCACCTGGGAATCCCACATATGTGTATGGTGCTCAGTCATGTCTGACTTTTTGTGACCCCATACATATATTACTTGGGTGTAATGTTGGAAGAAAAGTTATGACCAAATGACCAACCTAGATAGCATATTCAAAAGCAGAGACATTACTTTGCCGACTAAGATCTATCTAGTCAAGGCTATGGTTTTTCCTGTGGTCATGTATGGATGTGAGAGTTGGACTGTGAAGAAGGCTGAGCACCAAAGAATTGATGCTTTTGAACTGTGGTGTTGGAGAAGACTCCTGAGAGTCCCTTGGACTGCAAGGAGATCCAACCAATGCCTTCTGAAGGAGATCAACCCTGGGATTTCTTTGGAAGGAACGATGTTAAAGCTGAAACTCCAGTACTTTGGCCAGGAATGATGCTAAAGCTGAAACTCCAGTACTTTGGGCACCTCATGAGAAGAGTTGACTCACTGGAAAAGACTCTGCAGGTCAGGTAGTCTGGTATTCCCATCTCTTTCAGAATTTTCCACAGTTTATTGTGATCCACACAGTCAAAGGCTTTGGCATAGTCAAGAAAGCAGAAATAGATGTTTTTCTGGAACTCTCTTGCTTTTTCCATGATCCAGTGGATGTTGGCAATTAGATCTCTGGTTCCTCTGCCTTTTCTAAAACCAGCTTGAACATCTGGAAGTTCCTGGTTCAGGTATTGCTGAAGCCTGGCTTGGAGAATTTTGAGCATTGCTTTGCTAGCGTGTGAGATGAGTGCATTCATGCGGTAGTTTGAGAATTCTTTGGCATTGCCTTTCTTTGGAACTGGAATGAAAACTGACCTTTTCCAGTCCTGTGGCCATTGCTGAGTTCTCCAAATTTGTTGGCATATTGAGTGCAGCACTTTCACAGCATCATCTTTCAGGATTTGAATAGCTCTACTGGAATTTTATCATCTCCACTAGCTTTCTTCGTAGTGATGCTTTCTAAGGCCCACCTGACTTCACATTCCAGGATGTCTGGTTCTAGGTGAGTGATCACACCATCATGATTATCTTGGTCATGAAGCTGTTTTTTGTACAGTTCTTCTGTGTATTCTTGCCACCTCTTCTTAGTATCTTCTGCTTCTGTTAGGTCCATACCATTTCTGTCCTTTATCAGGCCCATCTTTGCATGAAATGTTCCCTTGGGATCTCTAATTTTCTTGAAGAGATCTCTAGTCATTCCCATTCTGTTGTTTTCTTATATTTCCTTGCATTGATTGCTGAGGAAGTCTTTCTTATCTCTCCTTGCTGTTCTTTGGAACTTTGCATTCAGATGCTTATATCTTTCCTTTTCTCCTTTACTTTTCACCCCTCTTCTTTTCACAGCTATTTGTAAGACCTCCTCAGACAGCCATTTTGCTTTTTGCACTTCTTTTCGATGGGGATGGTCTTGATACCTGTCTCCTCTACAATATCACCAGGCACTCTATCTATCAGATATAATCCCTTAAATCTATTTCTCACTTCCACTATATAAGCATAAGGCATTTGCTTTAGGTCATACCTGAATGGTCTAGTGGTTTTCCCTACTTTCTTCAGTTTAAGTCTGATTTTGGCAATAAGGAGTTCATGATCTGAGCCCCTGTCACCTCCTGATTTTGTTTTTGTTGACTGTGTAGAGCTTTTCCATCTTTGGCTGCAAAGAATATAATCAGTCTGATTTCAGTGTTGACTATCTGGTGATGTCCATGTGTAGAATGTTCTCTTGTGTTGTTGGAAGAAGGTGTTTGCTATGACCAGTGCATTTTCTTGGTAAAACTATAAAAAGAACAGAAGTATTCTAGAAGAAGAAACCTCTAAAAAATTCAACACTTAGCTGACTTTCTTATTGGAGTGCCACAACACTCATTCACATGAAGTATACTACACATTTGAAGATATAATGTATGTCTTTATAATGAATAATCCATAACAACATGGACTCTCGCATCCACATAGGTCTGTTTATCTTCAGATTCAGTCAGAGCTTCTAGATAAATGCCAAATGTGAGTGGCTTACTCAAGATCATGCATCTTATTTCTTGTTCTCCTAATGGTTTGAATAAAATTATAATCTTATTTTATATGTGTTTCAGCTTACAGGTAAACTTGTTGTTATTGTTGCTGACTTTGAAGATCTCCTAGAGAAGTATTACAAAGGAAAATACATAACACTCTGGAAGAGCATAGGTTTCCTGGTCAAGAGTCTCAGTACAGGAAGCATAACTTGCTTTTCTAACTCTATTGTTCATAAGAAAGTTTGTTGTTGTTTAGTCTCTAAGTAGTGTCCAACTCTTTGCAACCCTATGGGCTGCAGCATGCAGGCTCTCTTGTCCTCCACTGTCTCCTGGAATTTGCTCGTATCATAAGAAATACAAGTCCTCTTTTCTCTTTCTCTTTTATTATTAAGAAGATAGAATATTTAAAACTATGTGTTTAATATAACACAGTGTTCCCATCACCTAATTTGACAAATGGAAAATTACCAGTAACTTTGACAGTTTCTTTCTTCTCTACTCCAATTCTATACCCCTTTCTTCCTTCTTGCCTTGACTTCCCAAGTCACTTCAGTCTTGTCTGACTCTTTGTGACCCAATGGACTGTAGCCCACCAGGTTCCTCTATCTATGGGATTCTTCAGGCAAGAATACTTTAGTGGGTTGCCATGCCCTCCTCCAGGGGATCTTCCTGACCCAGGGATGGAACCCATGACTCCTAGGGATCTTGCGCTGTAGGCAGATTCTTTATTGCTGAGCCACCAGGAAAGCAGTTATTCCTTCTTATGTAAGAATTTATTTAGTTTTCCATGTTTTTTAACTTTAAGATAAATGAAAGTGAGCTTTTGTTTCTCTTCTATGTGCTTTAATTTTTTCTTAACATTATTATATTCTTGAGATTTATCCATGTTATAGCTTTCACTGTAGTTTGTTCATTTTAAGTTATCACTATTCCATCATATATATGAGTGGTATTGTATGAATATAACATAATTTATCATTCTACTGTTGAGTATTTTATGTTTCCAGTTTCCATTTTAAACAATGGTACAACTATTCTTGTCCATGTTTCTTAGACTGAATGTAACTGGAAAGTCATCAGTTCACTCGTTCAGTCATGTCCAACTCTTTGCAACCCATGAACTGCAGCACTCCAGGCCTCCCTGTCCATCACCTATTCTCGGAGTTTACCCAAACTCATGTCCATCGAGTCAGTGAGATGCCATCTAGCCATCTCATCCTCTGTTGCCCCTTCTCCTGCCTCCAATCCCTCCTAGCATCAAAGTCTTTTCCAGTGAGTTAGCACTTTGCAGCAGGTGGCCAAAGTATTGGAGTTTCAGCTTCCAGTGAACACTCAGGACTGATCCTTTAGAATCGACTGGTTGGACCTCCTTTCAGTCCAAGGGACTCTCAAGAGTCTCCTCCAACACCACAGTTCAAAAGCATCAATTCTTGGGTGCTCAGCCTTCTTCACAGTCCAACTCTCACATCCGTACATGACCACTGGAAAAACCATACCCTTGACTAGATGGACCTTTGTTGGCAAAGTAATGTCTCTGCTTTTGAATGTGTTATCTAGGTTGGTCATAACTTTCCTTCCAAGGAGTAAGCATCTTTTAATTTAATGGCTGCAATCACCATCTGCAGTGATTTTGGAGCCCCCCAAAACAAAGTCTGACACTGTTTCCACTGTTTCCCCATCTATTTCCCGTGAAGTGATGGGACAAGATGCCATGATCTTCGTTTCTGAATGTTGAGCTTTAAGCCAACTTTTTCACTCTCCTCTTTCACTTTCATCAAGAGGCATTTTAGTTCCTCTTCACTTTCTGCCATAAGGGTGGTGTCATCTGCATATCTGAGGTTATTGATATTTCTCCTGGCAATCTTGATTCCAGCTTGTGCTTCATCCAGCCCAGTGTTTCTCATAATGTACTCTACATATAAGTTAAATAAGTTTATTTATAACCTATTGTTCTTTAAGATTTCTCTTTGGAGAATTATCCATATAAGTCTTGGGATCATTTTCTACTGAATTTTTGTCTTTTTCTCATTGATTTTTGGTTTATATATTGAATAAATCTTCATTTTTTTCATGACTTGTTCATTTTCCTCTGTCAGAACATTTTAATGAATAGAATACTGTACTGTAATGTACTCAAATGTAGCCATCCTTTATCGTTTTAACTTTTTGCCTTCTGTAAGAAATTCTTTCTTAATCCAAATAGACATTAGTTTACTCTTTTCATAAAAACTTACAGTTTTGCTTTCTTGTCCCTGCCCTACCACAGTTAAGTTTTTAATACTCTGGAGTTGACTTTCCGTAATGTGAGGGTCCAATTTCTTTTCCTTCATATGGATACCAGTTATTTCAGAGCCATTTAAGAAAATGGTGTCCCTTCCATACTGACTGACAGTGTCATCTTTGTCAGACATCTATATTTCAGATATGTGAGAATCTTTTATTGGGGCCCTTCATTCTATACCATTGCTCTATTTTCCTATTCTATGACTAACATGGTGTATTAACTGGCATAGATTCAAAATAATTATTATCCGCTATGGCACTCTTCACTTTATTTTCTTCTTCAACCTATGTATTCTATTTTGGGTCATTTGAGAGTAAGTCATGATACTATGAGAGGTTTGATCACAGTTGTGAAATTTTATATTGATATATTACTGTTATTTACTATACAGTCCATTTTCATATTTCAACCATTTTTCCAATTATTCCTTTTATAGCAGCATCTTCCTCTGAATCCAGATCCAGTTAGTTGTTATATCCCTTTAGTTTCCTTTGATCTGGAACACTGTCTCTTTTAGCTTTAATTATAATGATATTTTTGTAGAGTATTGGCCGGTTCTTTTCTGAAATATCCCTCAACATGGGTCCAGCTGGACTTTTAACAACAATGCTGTATATGTTACAGTTTTTCCTTTTCAGTGCCTGATATCGGTTCAGTTCGGTTCAGTCTCAGTCTTGTCCAACTTTTTGTGAGCCCAGGGACTGCAGCATGCCAGGCCTCCCTGTCCATCATGAAATCCTGGCGCTTGCTCAAACTCATGTCCATGGAGTCAGTGATGCCATCCAACCATCTCATTCTCTGCTGCCCTTTTCTCCTTTTGCCTTCAATCTTTCCCAGCATCAGGGTCTTTTCCAGTGAGTCAGTTCTTTGCATCAGGTGGCCAAAATATTGGAGTTTCAGCTTCAGCATCAGTCCTTCCAATGAATATTCAGGACTGATTTCCTTTAGGATTGACTGGTTGGATCTCCTTGCAGTCCAAAGGACTCTCAAGAGTCTTCTACAACACCACAGTTCAAAAGCACCAATTCTTCAGTGCTCAAATTTCTTTATAGTCCAACTGTCACATCTGTATATGACTACTGGAAAAACCATAGTTTTGATTAGATGGACCTTTGTTGGCAAAGAAATGTCTCTCCTTTTTAATATTCTGGCTAGGTTCGTCATAGTTTTCCTTCCAAGGAGTAAGCGTCTTTTCATTTCATGGTTGCAATCACCATCTGCAGTGATTTTGGAGCCCCCCTGCCCCTCAATAAAGTCTTTCACCATTTCCATTTTTTCCTTTGCTGTCAAGTGATGGGACCAGATGCCACGATCTTAGTTCTCTGAATGCTGAGTTTTAAGCCAATTGTTTTAACTCTCCTCTTTCAGTTTCATCAAGAGGCTCTTTAGTTCTTCTTCATGTTCTGCCATGATGGTGGCATCATCTGCATATCTGAGGTTATTGATATTTCTCCTAGCAATCTTGATTGCAGCTTTTGCTTTATCTAGTCCAGCATTTCTCATAATACATATAAATTAAATAAACAGAGTGACAGTATACATCCCATCCTTTACCTACTCCTTTCCTGATTTGGAACCAGTCTGTTGTTCCATGTCCAGTTCTAACTGCTGCTTCTTGACCTGCATACAGATTCTCAGGAGGCAGGTCAGGTGGTCTGGTATTCCCATCTCTTGAAGAATTTTCCACAGTTTGTCATGATCCATACAGTCAGGCTGTGTGGCATAGTCAATAAAGCAGAAGTAGATGTTTTTCTGGAACTCTCTTGCTTCTTTCATGTTCCAACAAATGTTGGCATTTTGATATCTGATTCCTTTGCCCTTTCTAAAACCATCTTGAACATCTGGAAGTTCATGGTTCACGTACTGCTGAAGCCTGGCTTGGAGAATTTTGAGCATTGCTTTGCTAGCATGTGAGATGAATTCAATTGTGCAGTAGTTTGAACATTCTTTGGCATTGCCTTTCTTTGGGATTGGAATGAAAATTGACCTTTTCCAGTCCTGTGGCCACTGCTGAGTTTTCCAAATTTGCTGACATATTGAGTGCAGCACTTTCACAACATCATCTTTTAGGATTTGAAATAGCTCAGCTGAAATTCAATCACTTCCTCTAGCTTTGTTCATAGTGATGCTTCCTAAGGCCCACTTGACTTCGCATTCCAGCATTTCTGGCTCTAGGTTAGTGATCACACTATCGTGGTTATCTGGGTCATAAAGATCTTTTTTTTTGTATAGTTCTTCTGTGTATTCTTGCCACCTCTTCTTAATATCTTCTGTTTCTGTTAGATCCATACTGTATCTGTCCTTTATTGTGTCCATCTTTGCATGAAATGTTCCCTTGGTTTCTCTAATTTGCTTGAAGAGATCTCTAATCTTTCCCATTCTATTGTCTTCCTCTATTTCTTTGCACTGAGGAAAGCTTTATTGTCTCTCTTTGCTATTCTTTGGAACTCTGCATTCAAATGGGTATATTTTTCCTTTTCTCCTTTACCTTTCACTTCACTGGCAAAGAGAAGTATGTCTTGTCTTTTCTCCTTTTCCTTTTGCTTTGCTGATGAAGGATTCTTATATCATTGCCTTATATATGAATGTCAATTTCTTTCATTATTGAGACTATTAATTTTGATTAGCTGGTTAGGTGGTATCAACCAGATTATTCTACTATAAAGTTTTAATTTTTCTCTTATGCAATTAATAGGCAGTCAGTGGAAAGAAATTTTAAAATTAGGTAAATATTATGTGCCTTATCAAACTTTTATCTAACAGTTCTACCATCCACTGGTAATCTTGCCCAAATTAATACTATGATTTGTAATCAATTGTGTTTTAATTGTATCGCTCCTTCTACACTTATCATTACCATTATTAGCAATAAGATACAAGTTTGTTTTGCCTTTTTTCAAATCTTTTGACCACTTAAAAATATTTGCTGTTTATGTTTATTATATTTTGTTATTAATAAAAATTTAGCTTATTATTTGTATTTTTATGTATTCAATACTTCCAACATCTGATCTCTGTTTTTAATCTCTCCAACCTTTTTATTTCCATATAACTGTGGGAAAATTAACAAGATGTCACTAGTCAGGCTTTCACACCCTCTTGCCCCATGTCCCGTAAGCAGTGACTTTGCATGGTTATGTAACAGCTGTGCTCACTTATAGCACTGCGCATACATGTCACAGGTACTTGCTTGGCTGTGGGCTGCTGTGTACAGTATTCCTGTATGAGCTTCACCATGGAAGCCCTGTCTGCTGCTTCACTGGGGCTACATTGGAGCTCCATTATGTTATGGCTCTGTTATGGTTATGTTGTGGCCAATGCTACAGCTGCCGCATCAGCCAGGAGAGAGGCTGTGTTATGGCTGCTGTGCCAGCCAGGAGAGAGTAAATGTGTCTGCACTTCCTGTGGCTCCTCGCATCTTCTTCCAGCCTCTTAGCTCAAGCCTTACTACCTTGGGGTCAACGAACAGTGCAGACAGTATGAACAGCAAAACAGTTGGCATCATGAACAGGATCAGTGATACACACATATTCAAACATGAAGAGAAATTTACAGAAAACTACAATCAATATCTTTATACTTTTCACCTAGATCCAACAGTTTTTATCATTTTACCATATATATTTCATCATTCTCCAATGATCTATCCATATATATTTTGTATTGTTGACGAATGATATAAAAATAAGTTACAGGTATAATACTTAACTCTTAAATATTTCAGTATGCATTCCTAACAATAGGAAACTTCTTCTAGATGGCAATAATACCATTACTATACCTAACAATGTCTGATTTCTTTTGGTCTGATTTTTCTATTTGCTGTTTCCTTGCATGTTTTGTAGTTTAAACTATGAATTCAATTTTCTTGCTACTTTGGCTGAGGCAATTCTTTGTTTGTTTGTTTGTTTGTTTTTCCAGGAACTTTTGGGAACAGTCAACAGTCTAACTTCCAGCTGCCAACTTCCAAGCACTTTACCTTAAATTCTCTACTGAGGTTTTCTCAGGACTGACAGTGTGCATCTGGGCTGTAAAACTCATGGAGACTGACTTATAGTTAAGAACTTTGAAGGAAACATTTCTCTCCTGCCACTCAGAGCTGAAATTCAACAGGTAATGTTTTCTTGCTATCTTTGGGATGAAGAGGGTGTGGGTCTGTTTCAACTTTCTCTGAGGTCATAGCTATTGGACAGCATTCATAGATGAAGTCTTCTGTGGCATTCCCTGACTTGGAGGGTCTTTAGCTTTATTTACTGTTCTGGTGCCCTGGGAGGTCCTGATGAGTGAAGGTCAGGTTCATCAGTTTTGACTTTAAAACTAAATCTGATTCTGGTGACTTGCTCATCATTCTGAATTCCTGTTTCCACTTAACTTTTGGCCTCTGAATATTTCTTAGCACTTTTTGTTATCCACTGAAACATCTTAAAATAATTTTTAATAATTTATCTAGTCTTTTTAGTTGTTTTTTCAGCAGTTTGTTGGGTTCTGAGCCACTATACTTCTAGAAATGGATTTCTCCACAGTCTCCTTATCTTCATATTGAGACTTATGAACCTCTTTACTTTTGATAGAGTCATATAGACATGAACATGTTCAAATATACCAGTGGGAAAGACTTCAATGTGCCTATTTATTCTCATAGAATGATGCCTATAAATTCTTTGGTGGTATAATGAAATAATTTCATGTAGTTCTTGCCTATAATCTGGCTTAATTGGTCATTATTTCTTTTAACAATTTGACCACATTGATGAAACGGTAAGTAAAGTGTTTTGGTAGGGAATTAAACTAGATATTATGGTCCAAACAAATTTTAATTATTCATTTACCCTTTTTAATTTCTAAATATTTGTTTGAAGTGACTCTCATAATAATAAACAGGCATTTTATAAATATTTATTGAGTAGGCAACCAATGAATGAATAAACAGATAAGTATTGTTCAATAGCTCAGGCTCAATTTAACATTCACAGGATAGCTTTCAGTTGGTTATCAATGAATGAGTCAGGTTTATGTCTGGCCTCATCGATCTTTAGTACCTTCTACAAACCTGATAACGAGAGGTTTGGATAGAGAGATTTTCATTGAAACGTTGTGAATATTTGCCTCAGTTGAGCCACTAAATTGAATTCCCAACATAAATCCTTTCCTAGGCATCAACAGAGTAGTATTATTCAGAAGAGTACAGTTGATGTAAATATAAGTGCTGGCTATTTATCAAGTTATACCATTCTTTTTCCACCAAGAGCTATAAACAGGTTGTAGCATTTGTTATCATTGAAATACATTGAATTTTCAAAGACTGCTTCATAAAGTCTCCTTCTTATATTTGGAAACATTTTGCCTGAAATTTGGGCTGCTGCTTCTCTGAATAGGGTGGATTGTGAGAACAGTCAGGAATTATAATAGAATTATTAATATAAGGACCTTAAAAATCTCATAAAAGAACCTCAACTTGCCCTAGATAATAGCCCAAAGCAAGACAAAACATTTCTGAGCAGGATAGAGAGACTCAGTATCCATGGTCAGAAAAGAGTCATCTTAGTAACTGGCCTTTAAATAGGACCTATCATAGAAAAGAGCAAAACTGGGTTTCTAGTACTTAGCAAGGCTTAAAATAGCATCTGAAATATTACTGGAGAAATGCATTAGACTGCAGATCAGCTCCATCTAAGCTTCTTACAGGGGTCATTCCTTCCAACCCACTCCCATCTCCCACTCTTCTTTGAATAGGATACAACAGTTTTTACTTAATTTCTGAATCTTTTTATATCTAAAATGGTAATAAAAACCTTACTATTTAAATATGTCAGCACAGTGGGCTTTTCTAAGGAATTTTCTGTGTGGTATGCTACAGAGGTACCCAGAGTCCTACAAGACTAGGCATCCTACATTCTAGAAACCAAGTTTTAAAGGTTATGGAAGTCTTGACTGCTAAATAATTCATTCCTTAATTTCAGTTATAAATAAAAATATTACTACTACTTTCCTCCTATAATGTTAGAGCCAGTGGCTCAATGGAAAGTTACCTATTTGTAGGTTGCCTAATTTCTATTACCTCTAAGTAATTCATTTACCTAGGTAGTTCATGTTGACTTTGGTCAAATAGTTGATGAAGATTATAGTATTCCAAAGTTATTTAATTTATTCTTTATCTTTGCCAGTGACTGAGGCTTGGAGGAGTAAATGTATAAATTTAAAATAGCTATTTATATTCAAATATTTCAAGTTCATTACCCAAGTCTATAAGTTGTTTGGTACCCAATTCTACCAGAAGTTACTTTTAGGTATTTGGCTGCTAAACATGAGGGTAGTATGTTCTGACAGCTGAAATAGACACAATGATGTAAAGATTTTTATGTTTTGTAATGATCTGTGCCCCTATAACCATTCACTGATCTGGGAAATAAGCAATTGTGTGAAATTTATTAAATTTAGAGAAAAGTTCTGGACATAAGAATTTTTAAATCACTTGAAAAACACCTCTATAATGTCTTGGCCCAATTTTAATCCAATAGACAATTTAATGTGATTTGAGTTTTCCTAAAAGTCTGTTGAATTGTTCTCTTAAAAACATGTAGAGGCAATATTAGACTGGCCAGCTTGCATCTATTTCACTTGGTCTATTTTCTTGATATGAACAGATACTCCATACAGGACAAAACTAGTCCAGAATTTGCACTGTCTAGTTTAATTTGGCTTGGTTGCTTAGTTCGGTTCAGTCCAGTCACTGAGTTGTGTCTGACTCTGTGACCTCATGGACTGCAGCATAACAGGCATTCCTATCCATCACTAAATTCAGGAGTTTACTCAAACTCATGTCCATTGAGTCAGTGATGCCATCCAACCATCTCATCCTCTGTTGTCCCCTTCTCCTCCTGCCTTCAATCTTTCCCAGCATCAGGGTGTTTTCCAGTGAGTCATTTCTTCACATCAGGTGGCCAAAGTATTGGAGTTTCAGCTTCAGCATCAGTCCTTCCAATGAATACTTAGGACTGATTTTAAAGGTTATGGAAGTCTTGACTGCTAAATAATTCATTCCTTAATTTCAGTTATAAATAAAAATATTACTACTACTTTCCTCCTATAATGTTAGAGCCAGTGGCTCAATGGAAAGTTACCTATTTGTAGGTTGCCTAATTTCTATTACCTCTAAGTAATTCATTTACCTAGGTAGTTCATGTTGACTTTGGTCAAATAGTTGATGAAGATTATAGTATTCCAAAGTTATTTAATTTATTCTTTATCTTTGCCAGTGACTGAGGCTTGGAGGAGTAAATGTATAAATTTAAAATAGCTATTTATATTCAAATATTTCAAGTTCATTACCCAAGTCTATAAGTTGTTTGGTACCCAATTCTACCAGAAGTTACTTTTAGGTATTTGGCTGCTAAACATGAGGGTAGTATGTTCTGACAGCTGAAATAGACACAATGATGTAAAGATTTTTATGTTTTGTAATGATCTGTGCCCCTATAACCATTCACTGATCTGGGAAATAAGCAATTGTGTGAAATTTATTAAATTTAGAGAAAAGTTCTGGACATAAGAATTTTTAAATCACTTGAAAAACACCTCTATAATGTCTTGGCCCAATTTTAATCCAATAGACAATTTAATGTGATTTGAGTTTTCCTAAAAGTCTGTTGAATTGTTCTCTTAAAAACATGTAGAGGCAATATTAGACTGGCCAGCTTGCATCTATTTCACTTGTTCTATTTTCTTGATATGAACAGATACTCCATACAGGACAAAACTAGTCCAGAATTTGCACTGTCTAGTTTAATTTGGCTTGGTTGCTTAGTTCGGTTCAGTCCAGTCACTGAGTTGTGTCTGACTCTGTGACCTCATGGACTGCAGCATAACAGGCATTCCTATCCATCACTAAATTCAGGAGTTTACTCAAACTCATGTCCATTGAGTCAGTGATGCCATCCAACCATCTCATCCTCTGTTGTCCCCTTCTCCTCCTGCCTTCAATCTTTCCCAGCATCAGGGTGTTTTCCAGTGAGTCATTTCTTCACATCAGGTGGCCAAAGTATTGGAGTTTCAGCTTCAGCATCAGTCCTTCCAATGAATACTTAGGACTGATTTCCTTTAAGGTGAACTGGTTGGATCTCCTTGCAGTCCAAGGGACTCTTAGAGTCTTCTCCAACACCACAGTTCAAAAGCCTCAATTCTTCAGTACTCAGCTTTCTTTATAGTCCAATTCTCACATCCATACATGACTACTGGAAAAACCATAGCTTTGACTAGATGGACCTTTTTGGTTAAGTAATGTCTCTGCTTTTTAATATTCTGGCTAGATTGGTCATAATTTTTCTTCCAAGGAACAAGCGTCTTTTAATTTCATGGTGGCAGTCACCATCTGCAGTGATTTTGGAGCCCCCCAAAATAAAGTCTGGCACTGTTTCCACTGTTTCCCCATCTATTTGCCATAAAGTGATGGGCCAGATGCCATGATCTTAGTTTTCTGAGTGTTAAACTTTAAGCCAGCTTTCACTCTCCTCCTTCATTTTCATCAAGAGGCTCTTTAGTTCTTCTTTGCTTTTTGCCATAAGGGTGGTGTCATTTGCATAACTGAGGTTATTGATATTTCTCCCAGCAATCTTTATTACAGCCTTTGCTTCATCCATCCCGGTGGTTCTTATGATGTACTCTGCGTATAAGTTAAATAAATGGGGTGATAACATACAGCCTTGATGTACTTCTTTCCCAATTTGGAACCAGTCTGTTGTTCCATGTCCAGTTCTTAATGTTGCTTCCTGACTTGCATACAGATTTATCAAGAGGCAGGTCAGGTGGTCTGTTATTCCCATCTCTTGAAGAGTTTTCCACAGTTTGTTGTGATCCACACAGTCAAAGGCTTTGGCATAGTCAATAAAGCAAAAGTAGATGTTTTTCTGGAACTCTCTTGCTTCTCCCATGATCCAGCACATGTTGGCACTTTGCTCTCTGATTCCTTTGCCCTTTCTAAATCCAGCTTGAACATCTGGAAATTCATGGTTCATGTATTATTGAAGCCTGGTGTGGAGAATTTTGAACATTTCTTTACTAGTATGTGAGATGAGTGTAATCGTGTGGTAGTCTGAATATTCCTTGTCATTGCCTTTCTTTGGGATTGAAATGAAATTGCACCTTTTCCAGTCCTGTGGCCACCGCTGAGTTTTCCAAATTTGCTGGCATATTGAATGCAGCTCTTTCAGTATTTGAAATAGCTCAACTGGAGTTCCATAACCTCCTCTAGCTTTGTTTTAATTGATGCTTCCTAAGGCCTACTTGACTTCTCATTCCAGGATGTCTGGCTCTAGGTGAGTGATCATATCATCGTGATTATCTACATCACAAAGATCTTTTTTGTATAGTTCTTCTGTGTATTCTTGTCAGCTCTTCTTAATATCTTCTGCTTCTGTTATGTCCATACCATTTTTATTGTTTATTGAGCTCATCTTTGCATGAAATATTCCCTTGATATCTCTAATTTTCTTGAAGAGATCTCTGCTGCTGCTGCTAAGTCTCTTCAGTTGTGTCCGACTCTGTGCGACCATTTAGATGGCAGCTCACCAGGCTCCCCCATCCCTGGGATTCTCCAGGCAACAATACTGGAGTGGGTTGCCATTTCCTTCTCCAATGCATGAAAGTGAAAAGCAAAAGTGGAGTCACTCAGTCGTGCCCAACTCTTAGTGACCCCATGGACTGCAGCCCACCAGGCTCCTCTGTCCATGGGATTTTCCAGGCAAGAGTACTGGAGTGTGGTGCTATTGCCTTCTCTGGAAGAGATCTCTAGTCGTTCCCATTCTATTGTTTTCCTCTATTTCTTTGCATTGATCACTGAGGAAAACTTTCTTATCTCTCCTTGCTGTTCTTTGAAAGTATGCATTAAAATGGGTACATCTTTCCTTTCTCCTTGCCTTTAACTTCTCTTCTTTTCTCAGCTATTTGTAAATCTTTTTCAGACAACCATTTTGCCTGTTTGCATTTCTTTTCCTTGGGGATGGTTTTGTCCCTGACTCCTGTACAATATCACGAACCTCTGTCCATAGTTCTTCAGGCACTCTGTCTATCAGATTTAATTCCTTGAATCTATTTGTCACTTCCACTGTATAATCGTAAGGGATTTGATTTAGGTCATACCTGAAAAATCTGTTGGTTTTTCCTACTTTCTTCAATTTAAGTCTGAATTTGGCAATAAGGCCTTATTGCCTTATTTCCATATTGGTTTCTTAACTATAATCTAAAACCTTACTTTATGTATTTCCTGGGAGAGTATACAAGTACAACTCCAAAATGTGAAAGATAGATGATACATATATTTGGCAGAACTGCTAATTAAAAAAAAATTAAATCCTGAGACAGAGGAGACATCCTAAAATAAGATCATACCTGAACAACATGTGTAATGTTAGGAGAGGCAGCTTAGTCAAAGATTAACCCAATAATTCTCAGATCAGAGCAAACTTAGATAGTGGAACCATGGCTTAGGTAGATTGTAGAAGCTAAATGAACCAGGATTTTAACAACAAAATGAGTTGCCAGTATTTTCAATGTGATGATTTGTGTACTGGCTTTTCTGAAGAAGGCATTGAATAGCGGTGATAATAACTATAATATTAATAGTTACAGCTAAATTTTATTCAGAACTTACTGTTTTACTCCTTGCTACTATTTTTTAAATTCCTTATAATGACCTCACAGTGTAGGTACTATTATTATAATCCCTATTTTACAGATGAAGAAATTGATGTTTAGAGGTGCTATGTAATTTGTTCAGCTGGGACTGAGGAGCCAGGATTTGAAAACTGTACTTTAAAAATTA
The DNA here is from genome assembly GCA_006408675.1 of Madoqua kirkii. Taxonomy (NCBI): domain Eukaryota; kingdom Metazoa; phylum Chordata; class Mammalia; order Artiodactyla; family Bovidae; genus Madoqua; species Madoqua kirkii. Next base: position 19,050 of record SJYC01097739.1, read on the forward strand.
CTAAATTATGGAATCAGTCAGTGAACATAGGGAAGCATATTCCAGGAATAGAGCACAGAGCACAACTGGGAGTAACAGTCATTTTGCTTAGATAGCACACTGAATAGGATGAAATGGAGTCTGGAAAATAATTATAGGGGTATTATTTTTACATATCAGATGGATGAGTAAGCAGTAAGACATGTTTACATGTCTTGGCTATTGTAAATACTGCTGCAATGAACACAGGGGTGCATATATCTTTTCGAATTAGTGTTTTTATTTTCTTTGGAAAAATACCCAGGAGTGGAATTGCTGGATCATATGGTAGTTCTTCCCCCCGGTCCCCATACTCTTGTTGTTCTTTAAAAAAATTTTTTTAATTGGAGGATAATTGTTTAAAATGTTTTGTTGATTTCTGCTCTATAACACCGTAACTCAGCTCTAAGTATAAACACATCCCTCCTGAAACTCCCTCCCACTCTACCCCCAATAGTTCTATTTTTACCATTTTGAGGAAGCGCCACATAGTTTCCCAGTGGCTGCACCAATTTACATTCTCACCAACAGGGCACACGCATTCCTTTTCTTCAACATCCTCACCAGTACTTGTTCTTTGTTGTCTTTTTGATAGTAGTCATTCTGACAGGTGTGAAATAATATCTCATTGTGGTTTTGATTTGCATTTCTCTGGTAACTAGTGATATTTTGTATCTCACAATTGCCTCTCTTTTTTAACCTAATATATAAATACTTAGGTTTTGCACTTTGGTCTTTATTTACATATGAGAGCTCCTATCATGTGAAACATCATAAATATATTTGTGTGCTTTTTTTCTTGTTGATTTATTTTTTTGTTACAGAACCCTAGCCAAGAAAGTAAGATGGGGCAGTGGGAAAATTTTTCCTCCCCTGCAGCAACATAGTAGAAAACAAGGCAAGAGAGTTTTAAGAAGGAAGATGTGGTCCATAGGAATAATGCCCCAGAGTAGTCACATATGTGAAAACAACAACAAAACACCAGAATTGCTATCAATAAGGATTTCTATCAAGCACTTACTTGATTTCATTCATTGTTTAGTACTTGATATACATTCTCCACTTATATCTCACAGCAATTCTATGAAACATTGTTGTTATTGTCCTTATTTACATATTGGGAAACTGACACTTACAGAATTATGCCAAAGATCACACTGCTAGTACAAGATTCAGATCGAGATTTTTTTTGGCTCTAAAGTCCAAATAGTCACCGTGATCATGCACTGCGATGTGAAGAAGAGTGATGAAAGGTTTCGGGGTCTAGGTTACCTAAGAGGCTACTTCTGAAGTGCTGAGCTCACCAGTATGGTTTATTAAGCAGACACTGGATAATCATCTAGTAGGGATATTGTAGACAGGATTCTTAAATCAAATGGGAAGGAACATACAAGATTCTCCTGAAAAAGTTTACCTGTTGAGTTGGTGGTCTTTCCAAAAAAGAGGTAAACATTCCTATTATAAGAAGGTACTGTGTTGTCATTTTGAGTATCTCATGTTGTTTTAAGTGATATAATGCATGTCTCTGTCTTTCATATCTGGAACCATTCTGTATTTTATATAAATTATATCTATACATGAATTTTAAAATAAGAGGTACAGGTCATTAATGTTCAGTTACTGATTTGTAGGACAGTGTTTAACCTTAATATGCTATTCACTCTAGGACTACAAGATGCTGAATGGGGGAAAATACTCTGTACTTACATTCCTGGATATATTTAGATTGACTTCTGATTTACCGAATTTATAACAGGTTAAGTGTTTCAGCCATCTTTGTACATTTCTTTGTCGATAACCTTCATAATTTAGGTAAAGATAATTAGTGGTTGGTGACTGCACACTTATTGATATTTGTAGTTGCAAAGGCCTCTGCCTTCCTATAAGTGACAATTACATTTCTTTAATCAGTTTAAAGTGTCTTCTGGATTTACTGCTAATCTACTGACTGTGGGCTCTGTTCAGTACAGGTCAGGAAAGTAATCACAACAGAAATGTAAAAGACATAATTATGGTACCATCCAATCCAGTCAAATCAAAGCAAATAGCTAATTTTCATTTGTAAGTTCCAATGATGCTATTTATGTGGTCTGTCAAATACATTTAAAAGACAATAGTCATTCATAAGTATGGATAACAACTTCTTAAAAGTATAGATTATGTCTAATTTATCTTTTCTGCAGCAACTCTCACAAATCTTGGCTTAATAAACAGTATATAATCGTACACAGTTGTGATTTGCAAAAATAATCTCACCTGCAACTATGAAAAATTGTATTGCTTTTTAATGTAAATGAACCAAGTAAAAAGATTTATTTCTTTCAGGTTTAATTAGTGTGTGTTTAAGTGATGACTATTAGACAGATTTGATTAAACAAGTATCAATTTGTGATTTTAGTGGGAATATTAAATTTCAATTTTTAGTACTATTACCAAATTTATAATATAAAAACAATTTAAGATGTTTAAAAAAACTTTTCGAGGATAAAAGAAAGCTTTAGGCTGGAAAGAGATCAGAAAGTGTAAGGGTTATTCTCATTTCCTGAGGGGTCAACAGGTAGATTGGGGTGGAAGTTGTACTTGTTTTTAGTGGCATTCTGGGGACTTCCCTGTGGGAAATTGGGAAGAAGGGACAGGGGACCAGATGAAGGGCAGAGTGTCAGGAGGAACTGGATGCTGTCTTATTTTTCTCTTCTACCCCTCCTTGTTCTCTCTTTCTCTGGGAGAGACTCCAGTCCCTCCCTCAGCCCCTGCCTTCCTCCTTCCCTTCCACCTTCCCTCACTCCCTCTCTATTGGTGGGAAAAGACTCAAGTCCCAAGAAAATGGACACCCCACGCCTGGACGTAAGCTTGATATCCTTCCCCCATTGGATTTGGAGGAGAAGCAGCATGGGAGGAAGGCCTGGAGATTCTTTGGTTCCAGAGCTAGGAAAAGCTCAAGTGGGTCTCAGTGTTCAGTGTAGTTCAGCTGCTGTACTGATGAGGCTTGGGGGGAGCTGAGACCCCATGGAGCGAGCTCTGCTCTTGAGCTAGGTGCTCTGGCTACCTCTGACATGGAAAGGATGAGCTAATTTCTTTTCTTTTTTTTGAGTAAAGGTACCACTTGCTTGTCCAGTTCCTGTCCACTGGGGCTGCTTCTGCCCAGAGGGGAGGCCCTTTACTTCTGCACATAGGGGTCTGGATAGACAGAGCAATGAACAGGGGTATGTGGGGGTATCTCCTGAAGCCCTATCACATGTCCAGGGCCCCTGGATTGGGACAATGACGTTTTCCTTAAGGCAGCCCCAAGCCCAACAGTGAAATGGATACTTCCATTTCTCCCCTAAGAAAGCTCATTACAGTTTCAGACCTTAGTACCCCACTGCAACCTGACTTTCAGGTTTTCCCCCAGTTCTACATGCCCAGGGTCATGCTTTTCCCTAAGTTGGCAGCATTAATGATATATAAATATTTTATTATGAAAACTATCAAACATGCAGAATATTATAGAGAAACATATTTCCAATGTCTGTCTGCCCACCAGGTCAGATCTGTTTATGTTGCCATATTTGCTTTAGATTTTTTTCTTTTTTTTTTTTCAGAATTAATGCATTCAAGTAGAGTTAAAGCATGAGGAGTGGCTCTCACTGATTCTATTCTTCTTTCTGCCCCAGAAGTAACCATTACTTTGAATTAGTGATTGCCATTTCTGTGCATATTTTTAATCAATTATCATTACTACACAAAAAAGAATAGAGAATACTTTTTTTAAAAATTCATCTGAACAGTATCATGTATCATTTTACAATGTACTTTTTTAGCTCAGCATTTTGAGATTTACTCATGTTGATGCTTGTAACACTTGTTCATTCCTTTTAACTGAATATATCATTGGTGTAAGATATAGTTCCAGCCGAGGCAGAAAGGAAGGAGAGACGTCCTCAGTGGAGGTCAGTCAGTCAGTTCAGCTGCTCAGTCATGTCCGACTCTTTGTGACCCCATGAATCTCAGCACGCCAGGCCTCCCTGTCTATCACCAACTCCCAGAGTTCACTTAGACTCACATCCATCGAGTCAGTGATGCCATCCAGCCATCTCATCCTCTGTCGTCCCCTTCTCCTCTTGCCCCCAGTCCCTCCCAGCAACAGAGTCTTTTCCAATGAGTCAACTCTTTGCATGAGGTGGCTGAAGTACTGGAGTTTCAGCTTTAGCATCAGTCCTTCCAATGAACACCCAGGACTGATCTCCTTTAGGATGGACTGGTTGGATCTCCTTGCAGTCCAAGAGACTCTCAGGAGTCCAACTTTCACATCCATACATGACCACTAGAAAAACCATAGCCTTGACCAGATGGACATTTGTTGGCAAAATAATGTCTCTGCTTTTAATATGCTGTTGAGGTTGGTCATAACTTTCCTTCCAAGGAGTGTCTTTTAATTTCATGGCTGCACTCACCATCTGCAGTGATTTTGAAGCCCCTCAAAATAAAATCTGACACTGTTTCCACTGTTTCCTCATCTATTTCCCATGAAGTGATGAGACCAGATGCCATGATCTTAGTTTTCTAAATGTTAAGTTCAGTTCAGTCGCTCAGTCATGTCTGACTCTGCGACCCCATGAATTGCAGCACACCGGGCCTCCCTGTCCATCACCAGCTCCTGGAGTTCACTCAGATTCCCGTCCATCAAGTCAGTGATGCCATCCAGCCATCTCATCCTCGGTCGTCCCCTTCCCCTCCCACTCCCAATCCCTTCCATCATCAGAGTCTTTTTCAATGAGTCAGCTCTTCACATGAGGTGTCCAAAGTAGGTTACCTTTATTCAGGCAAGGCGGGGCCACAGTCGGCCTAACGACCAGGCTGAGCGAGAGAGGGATCAGGCAGGCTTCATATTTACAGGGAGGTTTGTGGAAGCGATAAGGGAAATGTTAGTCAGGTGGGATGTTTGGGGTATTCTTTAGTTGAGATGGCATTTGTAGTTGAACAAGGGATGGGAGGTTTTGGGCACGGGGTTATATGTCCCTGGCAGATGTAGGGGGTGGAAGGTTTCTGGACAGCAGTTGATAAGTCCCAAGTAGATGTAACTGGCCTGGTGCATCAGGGCGGGACCTAAAGTTCAGTTTTGTTTTCTCTGAAGTTAGATGATTCAGCAAAGGCCTTTGAGACCTTTTTTTACCCCCCCACTACGCCCAAAGACTCCTTCAGTTGGGTTGTAATATTTATTCAAAGGAGGATCATTCTTAACCCCAAAAGCTCCCAGGTTACTTACTATAGCCATGTTGGCTATTTGATTATTTAACATGAATTTGTTCAAGGGCTGTCTATAAAGTGCTTTCCAGCTTGTCAAGCCCTATTTTCCCTGCTGGGACACAGAAATAAATATGACAAAGCTGTGGTATAAAGTGGAAGACAGGTATGTAAACAAGCAGGGGTTCTGCAGCCTGAGCTAGGCAGTGTTGAGGTACGTAGAGTGTGCTTGGGATCACAGAGAAAGGACGGAGGGATAAAAGTAGGAAGACAGCAATTAGACAAGCTTTCAAAGGAAAAGTGACTTTTCAGCTGCTTTTAAAAGAATGAATTTCCTGGGAACTAAAGTGTGGGGAGAACTACCCTTATAAAGAGACTGGCACCTGTAAAGAAAGGCAAGTGAATTTTGAAAGAGAAGAGTATAGTCAATAAATTGTAAGTAGATTAGTTAGGCAGGAACTGAGGGGGAAAATCACCTGGCTTTTATATGATTTTCCTTCCTTCAGAATCAGATGGATATTTGGTGCCTACTACTTATAGCACTTGTAGCAGCTTCTTATGCCATTGAGAAATATAGGTATATGTGTACATCCCCTTCATTGAGATAGTTTTCTAAAACTCTCCTGTATTTTCTTTTCTCGAGGTTGATAGACTGGTTTTTAGGGTCCAACAGACCTGGATTTAAAACACAGCTCTGTTATATTCTAGGTGTGTGACCTTGACTCTTCTGAGTCTCAGATTCTTCATCTGTGATTTGGAATAATAGTAGTTTCCCTGCTATTTCACTAGTTCAGAAAGATAATAGTGTAGTCACGGGCTCTCCAGGCATTTCTTCTCTCTTGGGCTGGCAGGACTCCTGCTTTGCAGGTTTGTGTGACCTTGACTCTTCTGAGTCTCAGATTCTTCATCTGTGATTTGGAATAATAGTAGTTTCCCTGCTATTTCACTAGTTCAGAAAGATAATAGTGTAGTCACGGGCTCTCCAGGCATTTCTTCTCTCTTGGGCTGGCAGGACTCCTGCTTTGCAGGACTCTATAGACAGGGATGTGCAAGTCACTTCAGTCATGTCGAACTCTGTGCAACCCTATAGACTGTAGCCCGCCAGGCTCCTCTGTCCATGGGGATTCTCCAGGCAAGAATACTGGAGTGGGTTGCCATGCCCTCCTCCAGGGGATCTTCCCAACCCAGGGATTGTCTCTTATGTCTCTTGCCTTGGCAGTTGGATTCTTTACCACTAGCGCCACCTGGGAATTAAGGCTGCAAGGAGTCTTTTGTGTTCTGTACTCAGTTTAATCAGGAAATGGGGTGGGCTATTTGATACAATATTTTCACAGATTTCAGTGCAGAATGTTTATGGGGATCCCAGGAAAACAGTTTCTCTTACCCCCGGAAGATTTTGAAAAGCTAGGTTAAGCAAAGAGTGACAACTTTTTGACTACAAGATATCTCAAAAACTTTCATATGTTAATTTTTGCATCTCAAAGAATGAAATCATGGTACAGAGCACTTCCCAAACTTATTTGATCATGGAATTCCTTTTCTGGATACCTATCTCTATTGCTACTTTTTGAACCATGATGCTTCACAGAACAAAGCTTGGGACCTGACTTAATGCTTGGTCTAGACTTCATTCAGTGTCAGGACATGAAGCAAATTATCAGTTTTATCCTTGAATCTTTACAACTCAATTTTTTCCCCTGGAAATGACAACAGAGAATGATGCATAGTAGGAATTGTGTTTGTCCTGTGGAATATTAATTTCCAAATGTTTGTGATGCCTTAGGGAAAGATCTCAGGTTTTTTATATTAGTCTATTATAACTCTGTTATCCCATTCTGAAATTTCTATAAATCTTTCTTTTTTTAACTTTAACTTTTTAATTTTATTTATTTTTTTTAACCAATGTTGTGATAGTTTCAGGTGAACAGTGAAGAAACCAGTCATACATGCACATGTATCCATTCTCCTCCAAACTCCTCTCCCATCAGCACTGCCACATAACACTGAGCAGAATTCCAGCATGCTATATAGTAGGTCCTTGTTGGTTATTCATTTTAAATATAGCAGTGTGTACATGTCCATCCCAAACTCTCTAACTATCACTTTCTCCCATTGTTCTCCCTGGCAGCCATAAATTTTTTCTCTAAGTCTACAAGTTCATTTCTGTTTCGTAGGTTAAATTCATTTGTATCATTTCTTTTAAGATGCCACATAAAATGATGCCATACAATATTTCTCCTTCTCTGTCTGACTTACTTCACTAAGTATGACACTCTCTAGGTCCATCTCAGTTCAGTTCAGTTCATTTCAGTCATGTCCGAGTCTTTGTGACTCCATGAATCGAAGCACGCCAGGCCTCCTTGTCCATCACCTACTCCCGGAGTTCACCCAAACTCATGTGCATCGAGTCAGTGATGCCATCCAGCCATCTCATGCTCTGTCGTCCCCTTCTCCTCCTGCCCCTAATCCCTCCCAGCATCAGGGTCTTTTCCAATGAGTCATCTCTTCACCTGAGGTGGCCAAAGTATTGGAGTTTCAGCTTTAGTGTCAGTCCTTCCAATGAACACCCAGGACTGATCTCCCTTAGGATGGACTGGTTGGATCTCCTTGCAGTCCAAGGGACTCTCAAGAGTCTTCTCCAACACCACAGTTCAAAAGCATCAATTCTTCAGTGCTCAGCTTTCTTTACAGTCCAACTTTCACATCCATACATGACCACTGGAAAAACCATAGCCTTGACCAGATGGACATTTGTTGGCAAAGTAATATCTGCTTTTGAATATGGTATCTAGGTTGGTCATAATTTTCCTTCCAAGGAGTAAATGTCTTTTAATTTCATGGCTGAAATCACCATCTGCAGTGATTTTAGAGCCCCCCAAAGTAAAGTCTGACACTGTTTCCTCTGTTTCCCCATCTATTTCCCATGAAGTGATGGGACCAAATGCCATGATCTTCGTTTTCTGAATGTTGAGCTTTAAGCCAACTTTTCCACTCTCCTCTTTCACTTTCACCAAGGGGGTTTTTAGTTCCTCTTCACCTTCTGCCATAAGGGTGGTGTCATCTGCATATCTGAGGTTATTGATATTTCTCCCCGTAATCTTGACTCCAGCTTGTACTTTATCCAGCCCAGCATTTCTCATGATGTACTCTGCATATCAGTCAAATAAGCAAGGTGACAATATACAGCCTTGATGTACTCCTTTTCCTATTTGGAACCAGTCTGTTGTTCCATGTCCAGTTCTAACTGTTGCTTCCTGAGCTGCTTATCTGTTTCTCAAGAGGCAGGTCTAGGTTCATCTATATTGCTTGCTGCAAATGGCATTATTTCATTCTTTTTAATGGCTGAATGATATTCCTTTGTATATGTTTATCCATTCCTTTTCAATGGATATTTTGGTTGCTTCCATGTCTCTGCTGTTGCAGCGAACACTGGTGTGTGTGTATCTTTTTGGATCATATTTTTCTCCAAATGTATGCCCAGGAATGAGATTTTAGGGTCACAGGGTAGCTCTGTTTTTTGTTTTTTTTTTAAACAGACTTCCATACTGTTTTTCATAGTGGCTATACGAATTTGCATTCCCACCAACAGTGTAGGAGGGTTCCTTTCTTTCCACACCCTGTCCAGCATTTATTATTTGTGAATTTTTTGATGATGGCCGTTCTAGCTGGTGAGAAGTGATATCTCTTTGTGGTTTTGATTTGCATTTCTCTAACAATTAGCAGTGTTGAATGACTTTTCATGTGCCTCTTGACCACTGTATGTCTTCTTTGGAAAAATGTCCAGGTTTTCTGCCCATTTTTCAGTTGGATTGTTTGTTTTGTTGATGTTAAGCATCTCAAGCTGTTTGTAAATTTTGGAGATGAATCCCTTATTGGTCACATTATTTGCAAATATTTTCTCCTAATCTGTGTGTTGTCTTTTCATTTTGTTTATTGTTGCCTTTGTTGTGTAAAAGCTTTTGAGTTTAAATTGGTCCCATTTGTATAATTTTGTTTTTATTTCCATTATTCAGGGAGACAGATTGAAAAAGATTTCTAGTTGTAAAAGAACTTGAACAAAAAATTTTAAATTTGTATAGAGACACAAAAGACCCAGAATAGCCCAAACAATATTTATTTATTTATTTTAGTTTCATTTACTTACTTACTTATTTATTTATTTATTTTTTACTTTACAATATTGTATTGGTTTTGCCATACATCAACATGAATCCGCCACGGGTGTACACGTGTTCCCAATCCTGAACCCCCCTCTCACACCTCTTGCTTATAGTTTCCTTTGTTGTGCAGAAGCTTTTAATTTTAATTAGGTCCCCTTTGTTTATTTTTGCTTTTATTTCCAATATTCTGAGAGGTGGATCATAGAGGATCCTGCTGTGATTTATGTCAGAGAGTATTTTGCCTATATTCTCCTCTAAGAGTTTTATAGTTTCTGGTCTTACATTTAGATCTTTATTTATTTATTTTTTTCTTAATTTAATTTTATTTTTTTAATATAAATTTATTTATTTTAATTGGAGCCTAATTACTTTACAATATTGTATTGGTTTTGCCATACATCAACATGAATCCGCCACGGGTGTACACGTGTTCCCAATCCTGAACCCCCCTCTCACACCCCTCCCCATACCATCCCTCTGGGTCATCCCAGTGCACCAGCCCCAAGCATCTTGTATCCTGCATCGAACCTAGACAGGCAATTCATTTCTTATATGACATTATACATGTTTCAATGCCATTCTCCCAAATCATCCCACCCTCTCCCTCTCCCACAGAGTCCAAAAGACTGTTCTATATATCTGTGTCTCTTTGCTGTCTCACATACAGGGTTATCATTACCATCTTTCTAAATTCCATATATATGTGTTAGTATACTGTATTGGTGTTTTTCTTTCTGGCTTACTTCACTCTGTACAATCGGCTCCAGTCTTTAAAAAGAAAAACAGAGCTGGAGGAATCAGGCTTCCTGACTTCACACTATACTATAAAGCTGCAATAATAAAAACAGTATGGTACTAACATGAAAATAGAAATACAAAACAATGGAACAGAATAGAAAACCCAGAAATAAGCTCATGCACCTGTGGTCAATTAATCTATGACAAAGGAGGCAAGAGTACACATTGGAAAGACAGTTTCTGCAACAAATAGTGCTGGGAAAACTGGATAGCTACATAGCTTAAAAAAAGTGAAATTAGATCATTCCTTAACATTATACACAAAAATAAACTCAAAATGGAGTAAAGACCTAAATGTGAGACCAGACACTATAAAACCCCTAGAGGAAAATATAGGCAGAACACTCTCTGACATAAATCACAGTAATAGAAATCTTTCTTAAATCTATTAGATTTTTTATTTTAATCATCTCTTAGTAATATAACTAAAGACATATTCTGTTTTATAAGTATGGTACTCCTTACTTGTCCTCGAGTTACCTATCACAAGGGCTTCTCTGGTGGGCTCAGACAGTTAAGAATCTGCCTGCAGGAGACACAGATTTGATTCCTTGGTTGGGAAGATCCTCTAAAGAAGGGAATGGCTACACATTCAGTAGTCCTGCCTGGAGAATTCCATGGACAAAGGAGCCTGCTGGGCTACAGTCCATAGAGTCACACTGAGTCAGACACAACTGAATGACTAACTCATTACCTGTTAGACTTGAAATTGTGCCTTACTTGAACATTTTAGGAATCTCCACTGCTGAAGAGTGTCAAATGTGGATCCCTCATTATATCAATAAAACAAAGAGTTAAAAAAACCTCTCTGGATAGGGATGGGGTGGGGAGGAAGGTAGGTGTGGGTTCAGGATAGAGGGACACATTTGCACCCATGGCTGATTCATGTTGATATGTGGTGAAAACCACCACAGCATCATAAAGTAATTATCCCCGATTAAAATAAATAAATAAAAATTTTAAAAAAGCTCTCTGGATAGTTAAAATTTCTGTTCTGGCATATCGATAATATCATTTCTTAATGAGAAATTCAGAAGGGAGTGTACATTAAATATTAATGGTGATGAATGACAAAATATGATCTTATTCTATTTATAATTTATGATATAGTTCTTATTTCCATAAAGAATTTGAGAAGTTTACAAATAAAAGACACATTTATAGTAACACTCTTAATCAGAAAGAAAACAATTACTAACAGTAACAAACTATATAGATGGGGAAAAAATATATGTGTCGCAATGTTGTTAGAGCAATTGAAAATTAAATTGGTGCAGGTCTTCCTGGCACCTAAGGGGAAAAAAATTGGGGCTGGGAATAGTGCATTAAGTTATAACATTAAAGCTTTCATCAGCAAATTTTTTTTTTTTTTTAGGGTTTAGCTAATACAATCAGAATACATTGCTTCCTGTTGTGTTAACTGGGTCCAGGGATAAATTAAGAATTCCTAGAAGAATGAAAGGATCATATATTCCTTGGGTTTTAGTAATTTTCACTGGATAGGAAAAAAGCACCCGGTTGAAGATGCTTTTATTTAAAATTATTGTGTTTTATTGCTTAATCTTTTTACTATGAGTAAAGCAGAGTATTGCTCATTTAGGCCATGGACCAAACAGCCAGGAAATACCATGGATTAAACTGAGTACAATTTGCTTAACCTCTATATGCTGTTGGAAGGATATCTTCAACCTTTCGGATGCATAGATCAGAAGTCAGCCCCACTTGGGGGGGCATAGCTCTCTTTGCTATATCCCAGATCACAGCATGAAAACAATTTAAAAATAAAGGTTCTGAGGTTTTCCACATGTTTCCTTGTCTAGAACCCACTCCTGCATCAATTCTGACTCCTTGACTAGCCACATTCCTGGGAGTTGACAGCTGCCACTGGGAAGCATTCTTATCACTTCCTGAGACCCTGAAGCATACTGTTTTCTGGCCTACCCCTTTAACTTTCCTAATGCTTTGAGGCTTAGAATTATTTGCCCATGGATGTTCCCCTGAGCAAGACATGAGTCCCACAGGTATGTCAATAACGTGTTGCCCCTTGGAAATAATATTCTTTGAAAAGTCATTCATTATTTATTTAGAAGGATGGTAGAGAATGTGGGGGAAAGGGGAGAAGGAGATTCTCTGGTAGTGGCACTTATTCTCTCCTCTGTGGCCAGGTCTGGTCTCAGACATTCACATTGCACTTAGCAAAGCAAAAATGTACAGCGGACTGAATACAGCAAAATGCAGTGGTAATGCTGATTCCTTAGGTATCTGAGGTGTGCCACCTGGAGGCTTCAAGTCCCATCCCATGTGGCTTATCAGAAACACTTTCCTAATAACTCTTATGGTCTTCCTGAGAGGACTTCTGGTAAATGCAAGCTTCTCCATTTAATACATTTCAGCAATGTTCTAATACCTTTTATTGATTGGTGCCCCAGTCAGCTGCCTGGCTGGCCTTCACTTTAATCTAGCTCTGGTAGGCTTCAGTGGAAATTTCTTTGGGGTCTTTTACATACACATTTATGACCCTTTTTTTAAAGCTGTACTGACGCTACAGAAACCATATTCCCCCCCAAGAGGTCAATAGTGACGTCACTTCATTTCAGCAAATGAAGCATTAAAAAAAAACCTTGCCTGAGGAAATGTGGAAGAAACTTGGCCTGTTTTGGCCGCTGACTACTCCTTCTTTGATGCAATTTTGACTAGGGAAAAGAAAATAGAAATTTGGGCAGTTTAAAAACCAACCAGCATGGAGCAGGATACACGAGATCATCTACCACAGAATTAGCTGTCTGGCGTTAGGATGAGTGCCCCCTAGAGGGTGTTTAAGGTTATTTAAACTTTCTAAGTGAACGTGTCATCTTTGATTAGTAGTGCCTATTGTATGCTGGGAAAAGCAGTAATACTTGGGAAAATTGAAATTGCTGAACATTAAATGGAAGAAAAGAAAGAATATTGGAAATAAAATTTAATTAAATGAGACTTGGTGTTTAGAGGGAAAATACGTTATTTTCATACGATTTGCCATCTATCACTGCCATCCAATCCTCTTTACTATGGAACAATTCAACTTATATGGTCCAGATGTCAGAAACTAAAGGTACATATATCTTTTGGTAAATTTGAAGAAGTGAAGAAACTGGATTGTGTATTTTTGCCTTCTTTAAAGAGATTCGTGTTTTCAGTTTTTCTGAATGTTTTATTTAGTTGCACAACTTGCATTGTAGGAGTCAGAAAAGAGCCTTCTGTTCAATACAATGGAATCAATATAATGATCTCCCACCTATGAGGGCCCTGAAGGTGTTTACTCATCTGTTCATTTATGTAATGTACTCACCTGTCTGTTCCTTCTCTTAATCCTCATTCTCATATTCTGGTGTACCCTGGGACAGGTAGCAAGATTAGTGTTATGTAGAATATGCTTTTAAAGAATCCTTATCTGAATGTGCGCCACAGATTAATAAATGACAGAGCACATGCTTTGATGAATCTGAGTGAACTTGCTAGGAGAGAACTAGAAGAGACCAACTTTCTCTGAGAGATGAAAAGCAGTAGGCAGGAAAAGAAAAAAGAAAGAAAAAAAATTCTTAGAGGAAGAAATATGTATCTTGAAGGATTAACTACAGTTATTCAAACTGAACTTGCTGTCTCTCTGAATGTTTTTGGTGTGTATATGGACTTATAAAAATCATTAAAATGTGGGATGCTATTTTTTTTAAGACTGAATAAAAACATGATTCTCCAACTTGAAAAGTCCACAGTCTCCTCTTAGTGCAGTTACTGTAGTAATAATGGTGATTGATTAGAGTTAGTGAGACCCATTTTTCATCTCTGCTGTCTGATCCCTTTATTTGATAGAATTAGAAACTGAGGCCCTGGGTTGGGAATTTGAGACCATAAAAAGATGTGTCTACTAACACAGTATGAGTTAAGAGCTCATCTGGGATCAAGTCCTTTTTCTCCTAACTTCTAATCTGGAATCCCTTCTGCTCTATCATACAAACTGCTCCAAATTAGCTTTTAACCAGAGAATAATATTTTATGGTGTATATTCAGGAGACTTGATCCTGAATAGTATCCATTAGGCATTAAAACTCAAAGTTTAGGCACCTTGCACTGTGAACACAAGGAACATCTATAGCAAATGTCTTGTATTATAACTACTGGATACTGATTACTCTCAGAATAACTAGGCTTATAATGCTTATGGGCTAAAATGAAGAAACATTAATTTCTAAAAACACGTAAGTACCTTTCTTCTATGTTTGAACTGAATTGGGAGGATGGTAGATGATGTTGATGAAAACAACCTGCAAGTTCTCAGTTTGGTCTTTTTTCCTCCAGAGCATTTATACGGTTACCAATATATATGTTAATAATAAGTAATATTAATTGGGCATCTACCAAATTATAAACATTTTAGATACATTATTCCAATGCACATAGTAATCCTGAAAGTCAGTGTATCATCTTAATTTTATAGATGAGAACAATAAGGCTCATAGAGAAGTTAAGCACCTTGTCGTGAAGAGGAAAAATTAAAATTTTACCTCCTTCTCCTTCTGCCTATGTAACTCAGCTTGCTCCTTGCAAAGTCTAGATCATGCAGGTCTCAGAAAGTGGGTACTCACAATACTAGGAACTAGAGCTTATCTCACTCACCCTGTCCTGCTCTTTCCAATTGCCCTAGCCCCTGCAAACCAACAAACCTGCTTAATCATGCTTGTCCATGTATAAAAACTCTGTAACTCCTTTGAGGCTCAGAGCTTGGAGTCTGGGCCTATCAGCTTAATAAACCCGAGTTCTCCAACTTTCCAAGTGTGGTGCTTTATTTCTTGAGCACTGGTTTTTGCAACATTTCTGGAGGCCCCAGCAAAATTCCAAACACACTGGCCCCTTGAGCTGCCGACTGGTGGCTCAGCCAGGTCAGAGTGGAGGAGCCCCAAGATGAACGAGGAGACATGCTGCCTGACAGTATTCTGGGTTCTCTTTTGGACCAATGACTCTCCGGAGGGCCGAGCCCTGACTGGACTCATTGGAGGGACGGCTCAATGGTGTAGCTTTATGGCCTTCATGGCTATGGAGTCCAAGTGGGCCCTAGCCAGCGTCAGACCCATTGCCAGACAGCCCACCTCCCTCCGTGTACTCTGCACCACCTCATGAGCAAGATTCCAGCCCTGAGCCAGTAGGGAAGTGGTTCCACTCGGCTAAACAATCTAACCAGCTGACTGCGGTCCATCAGATGCCACTGTCAGAAACTCAAGGTCCTCAACAAGTGAACGAGTATGGCTCAGTCCCTGATTGTTCCATCCTCTTTACCAGCCCTTCAGCACTGCTGATCTCCTAAACTGGAAACACCATAGCCCTGCATACTCTGATGAACCACAGGTTATGACTGACCTCCTAGAGTCCATTTTCCACACCCATCAGCCTACATGGAGACGACTGTCACCAGCTCTTCACCACCGAGGAACGGTGACGCGTCTCAACAGAAGCCCAAAAATGGCTCTGAAGACAAGCCCCACAGAGACCTTAGATGTAGCAGGATGGGCATGAGAAGCGATGCCAGAAACAAGACTTAATTAGCATTTTAGTACCAGAGAAGGACAAGAAACGCTGGATCACTACCATGATGCCCTTCTACATGAACTTCTAGTGGGGGCCAAAAAGTGCACCAATATGTCCAAAATTACAATGATAATCCTAAAAGGCAGATGAGACCCCCACCGATTTCTGTGAAAGACTGTGTGAAGTGTTCCGGACATACAACTCATTTGACCCTGAGACCTCCCAGAATCAATGGATGATTAATGCCACCTTTGTGGCTCAATCCTGTGCAGGCTTCCAATGAAAGCTCCAAAAGCCGAAGGCTTCATTGGGATGAATGACATACAGCTCTTAGAGGTAGCGAATAAAGTCTTTGTGAACTGAGACCCTGAAGCCCAACAAGAAGCAGAGGAAAAAAAAATGAAACAGAAAGCAACCCTGCCAGCAGCAGCACTGAGGAGCTCAGATCCAGTGAAATCGACTGTTTGCTCATGGAAAGGAGAGACTAAGAAGAGACCACCACTACGCTATGACCAGTGTGCCCATTGCAAAGAGACCAGACCCTGAGGGAAGGAGTGCCCCATCACAGAGGGGCATCTAAAGGGCCAAAGAAGTTCAGTCAACCCAACAAGAAAGGTACCAGCCTGAGCCGGCTGTCCAAAGCCTTATTGCCTGGCCAGAGCAGAATCAGAATAGGGAAGACGGGGCTCCCTGATCCTGGGCCCCCAGAAGGCCGTGGTCACGAAGAAAGTGGGCCAGTGACTTTTATGGTGGATCCTGGAGATGAACACTCTGTGGTAACTACAGCCGTGGTTCCCCTCACAGGCTGAACAGCAACTCTGGTTGGGGCCACAGGGAACATGGCAGCCTGCTCATTTTGCAAGGCCAGTTCATGTCAGCTAGGGGGCCATCTAGTGACTCATGAATTTCTGTACTTGTCTAGAATGCCTCATTCCCCTGCTGGGTAGAGACCTATTGACAAAACTGGGGACACAAATCATTCTTGCCCCCAGAAAGCCTGCGAGCCTCACCTTGGGGAGCCAGTTGGTTCTGATGTTGGCTGTGACTGTGCCCAGGGAAGGTGAATGGCATCTCTATTCCTCAGGGAAGGAACAATTAAGTCCCCTCAGACTGCTAAAAGAATTCCCTGATGTCTGGGCTGAGAAGGGGCCCCCAGGTGTGGCCAAAAACTATGCTCCAATTGTACTGGACCTGAGACCAGGAGTCACTCCTGTTAGAAAAAAAAATAATATCCAGCACCACAGGAGGCACGCTTGGGAATTTGGGACTGCATTCAGTGCTTACAAGGTGCTGAAATCCTAATCAAATGTCAGTCTCCCTGAAACACTCCGCTCTTACCACTCAAAAATCCTGGAGGGAACGACTACTGCACCATCCAGGACCTCTGCCCCATCAACAGTGCAGTAATCACCATCCAGCCAGTGGTCCCAAATCTTTACATTCTCCTGAGTCTCTTACTCATTCAGGTAAGCTAGTTCACCTGCCTCGATCTCAAGGATTCATTCCTCTGCCTCTGTCTGTCACCAACTAGCCAGCTCTTGTTTGCCTTTGAATGGGAAGAAAGACACAGCTGACTTGGACTCGACTGCCACAAGGTTTCAAAAACTCACCTACCCTGTTTGGTGAAGCCCTGGCTGCTGACTTTGTTGCCTTTCCCAGGGAACCTTTAAATGCACCTACTCCAGTACATGGATGACCTGTTGCTAGCAGTGCTACCCAAGGGGACTACTGGAGAGGTACCAAAGCCCCGTTGGCTCTACCCTCCACCATAGGGTACAATGTGTCATGGAAAAAGGCTCAGATCTGCAGACAGGAGGTCAAGTACCTGGGGGTCTGTCATCTCAAAAGGGCATCAGGTGCTCAGACATGAGAGGAAGCAAGCCATCTGTTCAATACCTTGGCTGAACACCAAGCAAGAAGTCCGTGAGTTCCTTGGGGCTGCCAAATTCTGCTGGACCTGCATACTGGGTTTCTCTGAAATTGCCAAGCCTTTGTTTAAAGCCACAGCAGGGTCTGATAAGGACCCCATAGAGTGGGGACCTGAATAGGAAAAGGCCTTCGAGAAGATAAACTCTTGACCAGCACTCCAGCATTAGGGCTGCCAGATGTGATTCAGGAATTTAACCTCTTTGTACATGAGAAAAATCACACTGCACTGAGGGGTCCTCACATAAACAATTGGGCCATGGGAGCGCCCATTCGCATACCTGTCCAAACGGCTGGATCCAGTGGCTGCAGGATGGCCGCCATGCTTCCGGGCATTAGCTGCCACTGTAGTTTTGGTCAGAGAAGCAGATAAGCTTACTCTAGGACAAAATATAAATGTAAAGGTTCCTGGGAGGGACTGGGGGCCGGAGGAGAAAGGGACGACTGAGGATGAGATGGCTGGATGGCATCACCAACTTGATGGACATGAGTCTGAGTAAACTCCGGGAGATGGTGATGAACAGGGAGGCCTGGCGTGCTGTGATTCATGGGGTTGCAAAGAGTCGGGCACGACTGAGCAACTGAACTGAACTGAAAGGTTCCCCATGCTGTTATTGCCCTGATGAACAGCCAGGGGCATAAGTGGCTGACCAACTGCAGGATGACTCATTATCAAGGACTGCTTTGCGAAAACCTACAGGTCCAACTTGAGACTTTGTGGATGCTGAACCCCACCACCTTTGTAGCTACAGAAACGGGAACCCCTGATCATTACTGTGAGGTCATAGGTGAAATTTTCTCGAGCAGGCCAGACCTGACAGACATTCCCCTCCAGAACCCAGAAGTGGAACTGTTCACTGACAGAAGTAGTTTCATTCAAGATGGGCAGTACAAAGCAGGCTATACCATAGCAACAACTGATGAGACAGTGAAGCCTGTGGCCTTGCCACGAGGGTGGTCAGCACAGCAGGCTGAGCTATGGGCACTCGCCAAGGCGCTAAGGCACGCCGAAGGGAAACGAGTCAACATCTATACTGATTCAAGGTATGCCTTTGCTACTTTATATGTACATGGAGCCATTTATAAAGAAAGGGGACTATTGACAGCTGGCGGGGGTGGAAAGGAGAGATCAAAAACAAAAAAGAAATCCTTCAGATGTTGGAAGCAGTCTGGAAGCATTCCCAAGTGGCAGTCATCCATTGTAAAGGCCATCAGCAAGGAAATGATCCAATCAGCAAAGGAAATCGGTTGGCTGACCAGCCAGCAGCCAAGGAGGTGGCAACCCAACCAAGCCCCACAGTGGGCCCCGACTCAATCTTTAAGGTCCTCTTGGCACAAGAATTGCCTCCGTCCCTGAGATAAACCAAGGAAGAAGATCAATGGGTTCTAAATGAGGGAGGAATAAAAGAAAAAGAGGGCTGGTGGAAGCTTCCAGACCAAAGGCTCTGTTCCCAGCAATTTAGCAATCCAGCTGGTAAAGCAACATCATGAAACAACTCATTTAGGAAAAACTGTGCTGGAGAGTTGACTGAACTGCTACTGTTTCATTCCTAAGTTCCCACCCCATGTGCCCAGATCAGTGCTAGAGGTGTGACTTGTGGGCAAAACAATGCCAGCCAAGGACCAGGACCCAATCCAGGGGTGCAGACAGTTGGGACACTGCCCTTTGAAGATCTAGAGGTAGACTTTACTGAAGTCAAGCTCTATAGGGACTATAAATATTTACTTGTGGTATCTGCACTCACTCAAGATGGGCTGAAGCCTACCCTACATGCACTGAATGGGCATGAGAAGTGGTCAAGGCCTTATTAAGAGACTTAATCCTGAGATATGGGCTGCCTCTCTCTGTAGGTTCTGACAATGGGCCAGCTTTTGTGTCTGAGATAATCCAAATTTTATCCAGGACACTGGGAATCAAACAGAAGCTTCACACTGCTTACAGGCCAGAGAGCTCAGGGAAAGTTGAATGCATGAATCAGACCCTCAAGACCACATTAGCTAAACTCTGCCAGGAGACCCAGTTATCTTGGGTTGACATGTTACCCTAGCCTTACTCTGAGCCTGATGTACCCTGAGGTCCTCAGGCTGTTCCCCCTTTGAGATCTTATATGGGGGAATGTCCCCAGTGATAGGAAAATTCAAGGGAAACCCCCAACAACTAGCTGACCTCTAGGCCCTGGGAAAAGTCTTCCACCATATCGCCTGAGAAACCTTAGAAAGGACACCCATTCCTTTGGACAATTGGGTTCATCTTTATCAGCCAGGAGTTAAAGATTAGAAAAAAGAACCACTTCAGCCAGTTTGGACAGGCCCTCACATGGTTGTCCTGGCAACCACTGTTGTTAAAGTTATAGGCGTCATCCATTGGTGTGACTTGGTGTGACTCACCATACCAGAGTCAGGAAGACAGCGGCTTCCTGAAATGACACCTGGAAAACAGTTTGGGACCCCATGAATCCTCCTAAGGTCTGGTTCCAAAAACAACGGCCTTCACCCATGAAAGAGGCTGAAATCTGCTCGAGTCACTCTGGAAGCTGACTAGTCCACGCACAGCAGAAGCTTAAGGATTCTTCAGCCTTGCTCAGCCACACTCCAGCAGCTGACTGGTCAATGCACGGCAGAAGCTTGAGGATCTGGCTATTAAAATACCAATGGATTTCATTGTCAACCCTGGCCTCTATCCCTGATTGTTATTATTGCTGTGCTCTTTGCTACAGGACTAGCTTCAATCACACCCCAGGACTGGGATTTGGGTCAGAAGCTGTGGTTAGCTGTCTGTTATCTCACTGTAGTGGGAAGCCTCATTCTTATTAGATGTCTCTTATGGTCGGGTCTTCCTACTGACTAAATCGCTCCCAGCATTGCTGACACCACTTCACGATAGGCTCAGTTGCTATAGCCGTGACAACCCAAAGATGGGGAGAAAACCTTTTGCTAGTGTTCAGTTATCTGTTATGTGCAGGCTGCTTTGCAGCCTTTTGCTGCCCTTGCTGTAACAGATGGTGCTGTTCCTTATCCATCAAGCACCTGTCAACATTACAGCCAACCCTTAAAATCGCTTACTTAACCATCAGCTGGAACAATGTGTAGATAGCCAATACTATAGGCCAGTCAGCTACTGCCTTCATAACCATGTGATGTCTGTCCAGGGGCCTGGGTGCCACCACAAATGCTTTCCAGTCACGCTCCCTGCTGCCTCTACCCTTCCCCCACCCGAGGATCCCAGGTGGCATCTTGACACCATGGCATTGCCATCATGCCCCTGGGCCTCCGTCTACCCCAAATGCCACGCAGAGGTTACAACCCAGAACAGGTGTCTGTCTGTCAAATAAATGGAAAGCCTACCTGACAGGGACAGTAATGCAGACAAGTGAGATCACGGACCAACTTTGCCCTAAAAAATCAGGCTCTGCCTGTTGGGGTTGTGACCCAGGTTACAGGGTTAACCCCTGTTAGGCCCTCATCCATACCAGGTTCTCAACACAACTCATCGCCTTCTCAATGATACCAGCCCCAGCTGGCCAGGGATTGCTGGCTCTGCTTATCCTTAGGAGCGCCACGGTGCTTAGCTACACCAGCACCATTAAACAAGGCAACAGCCATGGGAACTCATACAGATCCAGCCTTACAAGGGCCAGTCTTAAAGGCAATTGAATTGACTCAAAAGGCTCCAGAATGCTTTACAAATAAATGAGGAACTGAGCCTTAGGCAATTTAGCCAGGGACCAACGTAATCAAACTTTAAAAGGTGAGTGGCCCACTCATCCTCCCACAAACACAGTATGGTGCCGCCCCCATCAAGGCCTTGTCTTTGTGGGACAGATGCTTACTTATGTCTACCAGTCAACTGGATGGGTATCTGCACCTTAGCCTTCCTCACTCCCCAGATGAATATTGTCCCTAACAGCCAGACTCTCACTGTACCTCTGGCAGTGTATACATGGTCAAAAAGAGCCATCCAGTTTATACTTCTACTAGCTGGTCTAGGAATCATGGCTGGGATAAGTATGGGAATAGGAGGAATTGCTTCATCAACCACCTTTTACCACACACTCTCCAAAGACTTCACAGACGACATTGAGAGAGTGGCCAAATCTTTAGTGGCCTTACAGGACCAACTAGACTCCCTGGCTGAGGTGGTTTTACAGAATAAGAGAGGGCTAGACTTACTGACAGCTGAAAAGAGAGGACTCTGCCTCTTCTTAAGTAAAGAATGTTACTTTTATGTAAAGCAATCAGAAATAGTCAGGGACATAGCTCAACAGCCAAGGGAATGAATCATAAAAAGGAGAGAGGAACTAGCAATTCCTGGGGTAACTGGAACAATATCTGGAGCTGGGCATCATGGCTTCTCCTTTTGGCCGATCCTTTCTTCATGTTCTTTGTGGTGCTTGTTTGGCCCTTTATCCTCAATGCAGTTACCTGCATTGTTCATAACATCTTGGATTGAATCCATAAAGTTACAGCCTCCTGAACAATGGAGACCTCTGAATGTCCTGCTGAAACATGAGATGATGCTTTCTGCAACGAGTGATAGTGATAGAAGCATCGAGGGGGGGAATGAAGAGGAAAAGTTAAAATTTTACCTCCTCCTTCTGCCTCTGTAACTCAGCTTGCTCCTTGCAAAGTCTAGTTTACATAGGTCTCAGCAAGTGGGAACTCTCAATAGTAGGAACTGGAGCTTATCCTGCTGCAGTTCTTTGCAATTGTCCTAGCTCCTGCAAACCCACAATCCACAATCATGCCTGTCCATGTATAAAGACTCTGTAACCCCTTTGTTCGGGGCTCAGATCTTGGAGTATTAACGCTTCTGGGCCCGCCTCTGGGCCCTCAGGTAATAAACCTGAGTTCTCCAGCTCTCTGAGTGTGGTGCTTGGTTTCTTGAATACTGTTTTCTGCAAAAGTCTCAGATATGACAGTCAGTATGCCAGTTAGAAGGTGGATGGAGCTAACCCAAACCGGGCTGAAGTGACGCTACGCCCTTTACATGTTTCCAGAGATTGTCTGATTTGTTTTTGTATCCTCAAGTCCTAGCCAGTGCCCAGTCTAGGAAGCGTACAATCAGTTGTTTGAATTGGCTTTAGTTAAATAGTGAGGATTTTGATGCCCCCAATTTATGTATCTGAAAATGTCAGCTGAGAAATAGTCTGTGAGTGCAGTATGCCCAGCCTTGACTAGAAGGCTGGTTATTCTCTGCCCTGTATGTATGTTACTTGCAGGCTGAAGGCAACTTGAGGCCCACAGTGTCCATTCCAGCTGGAAGAAGTCAGAGGCCTGCAGGCGAATCTCTGCAGAGGGAGGAGAGCAGTCATCAGTACAGTCTCTTACTCTGCCTCTGAGGCCATTCTGCTTTCTCTTTCTCTCTCTGTTTGCCCCTCCTGTTTGCTTACCTACTAGACTTGATCTTTTCCTCTTCCCAGTGCCTTGCCATGTTGGTCCAGATTAAGAGCTTAGTCTGGACTGAAGATTCCCACGCGCTCCAGCCTGCATTGTGAATTGACAGATATTCGCTGAGAGATGATTGTTCTCAGCTAGTTTTCTCTACCTTTTTAGATTTGTGGCTTCATCCTTTTCTAATTTGTTCTTGCCAGCAGTTGCCATGACCTGATGTCAGGGGGATCAGAAGGAAGGATTGATACAGAGAATAGTAAGCCTAGGAGTTAGAGGGCAGGAATCTGTCCTTGAGTGGTAGGAGGCCAGGAATTAGTTAATCCCTGACAGGAGGATTTGGGGCTTCCCTGGTGGTGCAGAGGTTAAAGTGTCTGACTGCAATGTGGGAGACCTGGGTTCAGTCCCTGGGTCTGGAAGATCCCCTGGAGAAGGAAATGGCAACCCACTCCAGTATTCTTGCCTGGAGAATCCCATGGACGGAGGAGCTTGGTGGGCTACAGTCCGCGGGTTGCAAAGAGTCGGACACGACTTAGGGACTTCACTTTCACTTTCACTTTGACAGGAGGATTTAGGAGGATGTGTGGGGGTTGATTTAGGGGATAGACTATATTCCCATTAAAGAAATTGAAGAGCAGGATGGAAAATGGGTAGTAAGACATTTTTTGGATGCAAGTTACAGATCAAAACTTCGCTAAGCTAAGTACAAAAGGACGTTACCTGGCTGCCCTGCAATATCCAAAGACAAAGGCATTCACCTCTCAGGAATAACCTGGAAAGGGGGAACTGAAAGCCACTTCCATTATCCATCTGTGTCTCCCTTGCTTCTTTCTGGCTCTTTGCCTTGTTTTTCTCCCTCTCCAGCATCTAGTCCCAGAGCAGGAAGCATGGGCACCAAGATAATCTTAGCCTTACAGTTACAGGTACAGAAACTGAGAGACTAGCCTCTTTGGTTTTTATCCTTTCATTTTTCTTCTCTTGTCCTACTTTCTTCCTTTTTCCCTCTCTCTTTCCTTCAAGTTCCATAATTTTCAGAAATAAAGAGTCAAATCAGCCTGGGTCACAAAGTTAACCCTTGAACCAATTATGTGGCAAAGGGCACAGACACACTGTAGAAACATGGCAGGCTTGCTGCTGTCATGCTGATGGGGTGGGGAGTGGCGATTTTCTAGAAAATGGTACAGGGAACACAATTCATAATTACCACCCTCAAAATCCAGTCAGTGGTCCCTTACGAGTAAGAATTAGTGTTATGATTATGTGTAATGATGCAAACAGCCAATTTTATTGGGCCCAACCAGAACTATGCCAGTTCTAAGAAGCAGTTAGTATTAATCTCATTTTATAGATCTGGAGCTAAGCTCAGTATAGCCCATACTATTAATTACCACACTATACTGCCTTACCTGATAACTGGCTAATCATTATAGCACTATGACATGAGATATTTGAAAAGGTTTATTAAATGATAGTACAAATTAACTCTTTATAGTACACTTTTGTGATCAGCAAACCGAATAGTTGCACTTTAAGCCACAATGCAGCAGCAAGCTATGCAAGATACATTACCAGTGCTCTGTGATCGTGCAATGTCTTTTGAGTGTTTCAAAATTGTCAACTGTCCATTTCTATCCCAATTGGGTAAAGTAAGACTCAGATGTATGATGTGATCTAATGAACATAAATCCAGTGCCAAAGTGAAAATAAAATTTAGCTTCCTGATTGCCCAGATTTTCTGAGGTCAGTACTGCTTTTCAGTTGAGTAGCTAAAGAGTTGGGTTCCCCCCAGCCACCCCTGCCCCCAGGAGGGGAAAAATGATTCTGTGGTTCTAAATAAGAACTAACTTCTTCTTTGAGTTTTATGATGGAGAGGAATTGATAATATCTGAGTTTCAGAAAACCTGGTGGAAATACCTTTTATAATCTTGGGCATAAGCAGGAGCACCTCAATAAGTATTTTTTGGTTGCAGTTTGATTTAGCACAATTTGATTTAACACAAGGGTGAGAGAAGGATAAACTGGGACAACTGGAATAGATGTAGCCTTGACTTTGTTCAGACAACAGTCTCACTGACCAAATATTACCGCATTAAAGAAGCATGGTGATTTGGACCTCAAAGATCTTAGTTCTAGTCCTGTCTCTTTTCTATTTACTAGTTGTGTCATATTTACTGAGCCTTGGGTTCTTCATTTATAAGATGAAATATTGGTAACAATTACTTTCACTATTTCAGTTTTATCCTACACACCAAATGAAATGATTTATATGAAAGTACCCTCTAGATGTTAAAATGTTATAAATATTTACCATTTATGATTAAGATTTATTTCAGAGATTCAAAAAAAGTATAGAGAATTATGAACACACACTTCTGTATCTACCACATAGTTTAAAAAAGAAAAGATTGCTGATGATTTGAAGTTCCCTCCTACTCCACCCTGGTATACTTGTCCCTGATCCAATTCCTTCCTCTTTGTCTCCAGAATTAATTATTTTAAATTTATTCAGCATTACAAAGCATTTACAAATAATTTTGTAACATGTGCATATCTCTCTAAACAATATGTATTTGATCAGTTAGGTAGGTCGTGTACATTCTTCTGTCTCCTGCTTTTTCCACTTGATTTATTTTTCCAAATTTTGTTTTATCAAAGAATTTGTTTAATTGTAATTTAGTAATTTGAATTTAATTTTTGTGCAATTTAGAAAATATATTCATTCTCTCATTGTTCGAACATTAACTTGTTTCTTGTTTTCTTTTAAAATTTACTGTTGTGCATAATGCTGTCCGTGTTCTTTTAGACTCACCTTATGCACAGGAACTTGCTACTTCACAAGTGGGGGTTGTTTTGTTCTCCCTGCTCCCTCATATCCTTGGCCGTGGAGGTAAAACACGTCCTCCTGCCTATACTACCTAAGTTTGACTTTCCTGTCAGGCCATAGTGCATGCTGTCCCTCTTTGTTGTCGTCTGCTATTCCCCCTTCACTCTTCTGTCCCTCAGTTCATTCTCCCTTATTTGTCAATGATTTTTGGGCCTGTTAACTAACCCCAAGAATACATCTAAATAAGACATACCCTACAGTACAGTTGGCAGAGACAGTATAGGAACACTTATCCATATCTTCAGAAGGCGGTTGACCCTGCTATGCAGTAGCACATAATGGAAAGCAGTCTCAGTATAAGTGTATAAACTGACACAGGATGGCTAGCTTTGTTTCTATTTGATTTGGAACCTGGAGATAATCTAGTTGTGGCTAACTGTAAAACACCTGTTTATAACCGTTGTCTGGTATATGGACAAGGGTCAATTCTTTTTTGAGAAGGCATGGTGATAACCTCTGTAATTCTTACCAATTTGTTCGGTAAGGAAATAGTATCATATCATGACCACACTTAATTATGATGTAACACTGGGATTGTTGGTAAAATTCTATGACTTTATGTAAACAGGTCAGTCATATGATAACACTGATATTGATGATCAGATGTATTAGAAGGTTGAATTAAAACCTTCCTAGGTCCATCTGGTCAAGACTATGGTTTTTCCAGCAGTCATGTATGGATGTGAGAGTAGAACCGTGAGGAAGGCTGAGTGCCGAAGAATTGATGCTTTTGAAGTGTGGTGCTGGAGAAGACTCTTGAGAGTCCCTTGGACTGCAAGGAGATCCAACCAATCCACTCTGAAGGAGATCAGCCCTGGGATTTCTTTGGAAGGAATGGTGCTAAAGCTGAAACTCCAGTTTGGCCACCTCATGTGAAGGGTTGACTCACTGGAAAAGACTCTGATGCTGGGAGGGATTGAGGGCAGGAGGAGAAGGGGACAACAGAGCATGAGATGGCTGGATGGCATCACGGACTCAATGGATGTGAGTCTGAGTGAACTCCGGGAACTGGTGATGGACAGGGAGGCTTGACGTGCTGCGATTCATGGGGTCACAAAGAGTTGGACACGACTGAGCAACTGAACTGAACTGAGGATGTAATGCCAAAAAAACTATATTTATCTAATTATCAGCTAACTTCCATCTTTTAAAATTTATTTTAATTGCAGGATAATTGCTTTTCAGTGTTGCCTTGGTTTCTGCTGTACATCAACATGAATCATACCAGCTACTTCTAAATCAGTTCAGTTCAGAAGCTCAGTCATGTCCAACTCTTTGCATACCAGAGTTTATGACCCCATAAACTGCAGCATAACCGGCCTACCTCCACTCCATCACCACCTCCTGGAGTTTACCCAATCTCATGTTCGTTGAGTCGGTGATGCCATCTAACCATCTCATTCTCTGTCGTCCCCTTCTCCTCCCTCCCTCAGTCTTTCCCAGCATTAGGGTCTTTTCCAGTGAGTTAGTTCTTCGCATCAGCTAGCCGAAGTATTGGAGTTTCAGCTTCAGCATTGGCCCTTCCAATGAATATTCAGCACTGATTTCCTTTGGGATGGACTGGTTGGATCTCCTTGCAGTCCAAGGGACTCTCAAGAATCTTCTCCAACACAGGAGTCTTCTTCAAAAACATCAGTTCTTCGGCGCTCAGATTTCTTTATAGTCCAACTCTAGAAATCCATACATGACTACTGGAAAGACCAGAGCCTTGACTAGACGGACCTTTGTTGACAAAGTAATGTCTCTGTTTTAAAATATGCTATTTAGGTTGGTCATAATTTTTCTTCCAAGGCATAAGCATCTTTTAATTTCATGGCTGCAGTCACCATCTGCAGTGATTTTGGAGCCCCCCAAAATAAAGTCTCTCACTTTTTCCACAGTTTCCCTATCTATTTGCCATGAAGTGATGGGACCAAATGCCATGATCTTAGTTTTCTGAATGTTGAGTTTTAAGCCAACTTTTTCACTCTCCTCTTTCACTTTCATTGAGAGGCTCTTTAGTTCTTTGCTTTCTGACACAAAGGTGGTATCATCCACATATCTGAGGGTATTGATATTTCTCCCGGCAATCTTGATTCCAGCTTGTGCTTCTTCCAACCCAGCGTTTCTCATGATATACTCTGCATAGAAGTTAAATAAACAGGGTGAAAATATACAGCCTTAATGCACTCTTTTTCCTATTTGGAACCAGCCTGTTGTTCCATGTACAGTTCTAACTGTTGCTTCCTGACCTGCATACAGTTTTCTCAAGAGGCAGATCAGGTGGTCTGGTATTCCCATCTCTTGAATAATCTTCCACAGTTTGTGTGATCCACACAGTCAAAAGCTTTGGCATAGTCAATAAAGCAGAAGTAGATGTTTTTCTGGAACTCTTGCTTTTTTGATAATCCAATGGATATTGGCAATTTGGTCTCTTGTTCCTCTGTCTTTTCTAAAACCAGCTTGAACATCTGCAAGTTCATGGTTCACATACTGTTGAAGCCTGGCTTGGAGAATTTTGAGCATTACTTTACTAGCATGTGAGATGAATGCAATTGTGCAGTAGTTTGAGCCTTCTTTGGCATTGCCTTTCTTTGAGATTGAAATGAAAACTGACCTTTTCCAGTCCTGCGGCCACTGCTGAGTTTTCCAAATTTGCTGGCATATTGAGTGCAGCACTTTCACAGCATCATCTTTTAGGATTTGAAATAGCTCTTTGCCATGAAGTGATGGGACCAAATGCCATGATCTTAGTTTTCTGAATGTTGAGTTTTAAGCCAACTTTTTCACTCTCCTCTTTCACTTTCATTGAGAGGCTCTTTAGTTCTTTGCTTTCTGACACAAAGGTGGTATCATCCACATATCTGAGGTTATT
Organism: Madoqua kirkii; assembly: GCA_006408675.1. Lineage (NCBI taxonomy): Eukaryota > Metazoa > Chordata > Mammalia > Artiodactyla > Bovidae > Madoqua > Madoqua kirkii. The sequence goes on from SJYC01097739.1 coordinate 47,860, forward strand.
GATATTTCTCCCGGCAATCTTGATTCCAGCTTGTGCTTCTTCCAACCCAGCGTTTCTCATGATATACTCTGCATAGAAGTTAAATAAACAGGGTGAAAATATACAGCCTTAATGCACTCTTTTTCCTATTTGGAACCAGCCTGTTGTTCCATGTACAGTTCTAACTGTTGCTTCCTGACCTGCATACAGTTTTCTCAAGAGGCAGATCAGGTGGTCTGGTATTCCCATCTCTTGAATAATCTTCCACAGTTTGTGTGATCCACACAGTCAAAAGCTTTGGCATAGTCAATAAAGCAGAAGTAGATGTTTTTCTGGAACTCTTGCTTTTTTGATAATCCAATGGATATTGGCAATTTGGTCTCTTGTTCCTCTGTCTTTTCTAAAACCAGCTTGAACATCTGCAAGTTCATGGTTCACATACTGTTGAAGCCTGGCTTGGAGAATTTTGAGCATTACTTTACTAGCATGTGAGATGAATGCAATTGTGCAGTAGTTTGAGCCTTCTTTGGCATTGCCTTTCTTTGAGATTGAAATGAAAACTGACCTTTTCCAGTCCTGCGGCCACTGCTGAGTTTTCCAAATTTGCTGGCATATTGAGTGCAGCACTTTCACAGCATCATCTTTTAGGATTTGAAATAGCTCCACTGGAATTCCATCACCTCTACTAGCTTTGTTTGTAGTGATGCTTCCTAAGGCCCAGTTGACTTTGCATTTCAGAATGTTTGGCTTTAGATGAGTGATCATGCCATTGTGTTTATCTGGGTCATGAAGATCTTTTTTGTATAGTTCTTCTGTGTATTCTTGCCACTTCTTCTTAATATTTTCTGCTTCTATTCATGCTGCTGCTGCTAAGTTGCTTCTGTCTTGTCTGACCCTGTGCGACCCCATAGACAACAGCCCACCAGGCTCCTCTGTCCCTGGGATTCTCCAGGCAAGAATATTGGAGTGGGTTGCCATTTCCTTCTCCAATGCATGAGAGCAAAAAGTGAAAGTGAAGTCACTCAGTCATGCCTGACTCTTTACTTCAGTCATGTCCAACTCTTTGCAACCCAATGGACTGTAGCCCACCAGACTCCTTAGTCCATGGGGATTTGCCAAGAGTTAGACACAACTGAGTGAATTTATCATAAGGGCTAAGTAACAGTTGATGGAGGGTAGAGATTGGTTATCAAATTAGCACACAAATATAAAAATGTATGTAATGGATATAGGCTGGATTAGTTTTTCTTTAAATCTGTCTATAGCTGACACTGGCTTCTCCAAATGTTAGGCATGTTCATATTAATACTATTGCTGTGTCAATTATATAAATGCTTAGCTTAATGTAGATACTCAAAGAGAAGCATTTTGCTACAAGAGAACTTAGGTGAAGGGCCTGGTACTGCCCTGTACAGAAAGGTGCTGGGGTCTCAAACTTTGCACATTCCAAATAAAGGACTGGCCTTTGGCCAGTTCAGAGAGATAACCTCCAAGCTCTAGAATATCTTTGTATACCTGGGCCTTTGGGTCATGACAGAGAGCCTCCCTGTTATAAGGAAGGACCTTCACAATTACATTTGGCCCAGTTGGATAATCTAGTATAATGGTTCTATTTCAAGATTCTTAACTAAATTAAACCCACAAAGTCCCTTTTTGCCATGTAAAGTAGTTGGGTTTTTGGAAATTAGGATGTGGACATCTTTGGGGAACCATTATTCAGCCTACTACACTCAACAAAGTAAGCATGTGTAAGAGAAATTACTTCTGAAAGGTGATACCCACCCAAGCATCTGTGCATCTGGTAACAAGACACTGTGAGACTGTGTGCAAGAGACTGTGTGCAAGGGGAAAGCACCTGTGCTGTCTAAAACAGGGCTGTCCCTGCTTAGATCTGGTGATTGTTGCTGTGTGGGAAGGTTGGCCTTTAGCTGCCAGAGAAGACAGGAAACTGAATGTGTGTCTAAAATAGCCCAGTGTTAAATTGTTGACAATTTAGTCAATTAGAGTTTAAAAATAAACTGTGGGGCTCAAACAAAGCAAAAACAAATCTGGTGTTCTCTATTGTTTATACCTTCACGATGATAATAAAACTTTGAACGAAGTGTGGAGATAACTTTGCTATTCCCTCACTAAAGGCTGGGATTGCCTCCCTCCCCATGAGAAAAACATTTTATAATAGTGCAAATGTAATATAGAAAGTGCTCCTGCATCTAATCCTTATGACTGCTGTGTAAGGTTGGTTATACTCCCTGTTTTCACGGGAAGAGTCTAAAGAATTAGAAGGTAAAGCGCTTGTCCAAGGCCACTGAGTGAGGGTGAGGGGCAAGGCCAGGGTTTTATCCCAAGTCTTTGCCTTCCAAATTGTATCCTTTAACCACTTAGTTTTTTTTCACTTCCTTTTATGTATAACTAAAGTGAAAGTGGAAGTGAAGTCACTCAGTCATGTCCAACTCTTTGTGACCCCATGGACTGTTGCCTAATAGGCTCCTCTGTCCGTGGAATTTTTTGGGCAAGAACACTAGAGTGGGTTGCCATTTCCTTCTCCAGCAGATCTTCCCGACTCAGTGACTAAACCTGGGTCTCCCACATTGTAGGCAGACGCTTTAAGGTCTGAGCCTCCAGGGAAGTTCATGTATAACTAAATCTTGCTAAACTAATTAAACAAGGAGACCATTAGACAGATGTGTCTTTAATGCTGTGGTGATCTGGGTAAGCAAACTAAAATCTATGCCTGTAAATATCTGAAGGTTATGAAATCAAAACCCAAGGAGAGTCAATTAGCCAACTGGGCTTTAAGCTATAGCCAGTCAATGCTTTCTTTGCTTTCCTTCTGCCTTTATTGTATAAAGTTTTCCCCACCTCCAGCCCCCAGGCTCCCCTTGGTGGTGTGCTCCTGACCACTTCATGTTTGGTGCTGCCTGATTTGGGTCAGTCATGGCTGAAATAAACTCTTGACATTTTAAAATATGCCTTAGTTTATCTTTTTTTTTTAAAATTAATTTTATTTATTTATTTGGCTACACCACCCCGGATCCTTTGTTGCAGTATACAGACTCTGTAGTTGTGGTGTGTAGGCTCAGTAGTTAAGGTGCTCAGGCTTATTAGTTGCTCTGTGGCATATGGGATCTTAGTTCCCTAACCAGGGATCAAACCCACGTCCCCTGCGTCGCAAGGTGGATTCTTAACTACTGGACCACCAGGGAAGTCTCCTGCCTTAGTTTATCTAACAGTCTCAACCACAAACTGGCACTTGCCGTGGGTGCTTGCCAGCTACCTCTATGAGGATTGAACCATGTGCCACTGAAGCTGCTGACCTCCAACACCCCCTAAAGGAGTTTAGGGTGGAAAGCATTAGAAACGAGGCACTTGGTGCTCCTGGAAACTGTCAGCACAGGTCTTTAGATAGTTAGATATTCTCAGGAGCTGACTTTATGAGCCCAGTTCTTATATCTTCTCATGATGACGATTGTTTCTCATGACTAGCAGAAGCTTCATGACACCAGCAGAAAGTTTCTACAGAAAATATGTGCTTGATGGCACATATTCCCCCTTTACCAAAATCACATATACACTGCTTTTTCCCCCTACCTCTTTGGAACAGTTTCTCAGAGCTATCTGAGGTGCTTGCTGTCTCCTGGGCTGCAGTCCTCATTTTGCCCCCAAATAAAACTTAACTTGCAACTCTCATGTTGTGCAGTTTTTTTAGTTGACACATGCCAGTCAGTTACTCTTAAGAGTTTCTCATATAGGTCCTGCTGTTTCACTGACTCAACTTTTCTCATAGAGAGGTACAGAATTACATGGTGTCTTCCCAGCTCTGTTCATAGAGCTGTGGATAACAGCTCAGAGAGAGAGGATGGAATCCTGGAGAAAGGAAGAAAATAATTAGGATCCAGGTTGTATCTGTCAACTGAAAAGTAGAGTCACAACCTGAAAGTAGTTATTTTATTTGGTGGGAGTGTTTCAGACTGTGAGCCTGGGAGCAGAGCATCTTAGTAGCTTTGAGAAAACTGCTCAAGGGAGGCAAGAGGGGAAGTTAGGCTATATACGACAAGTTTGCAACAAAGGAAGCAGGGAGTCTGAACATCAAGATCAGGTATCAAGGGATTTAGCTTTCTATGTATGGAAGATGCAAGCCTCTGGGCTCACTGAATTCATTCTTTTCATATGCACCTTAGCTATCTGGGACTAATTTATTTCCTTTTTCACCTTGCTTCTTGCATTCCCCCAGCTCCTTAGCAATCATCATGGTGTATGTGTGTTGAGGGGGTGGTAGTGGTATCCTCCTCTGGATAGCCTTGAGCCCTCATTCACATTTGGAGGCTAGAAATTGCTAATGGCTGTGACATTTCTTATTGATTAATATGGCAGGAGATGCTTTCATTTCACATATCCAAACCTGAATTACTGTCCATGTGCATCAAGAAAATGCATTTTCCACTATTCTTGCATTTTAGGTAAGCATGATAAAACCAGCTCAAATTTTCCTTCCTCCTCCAAGAGAAATTTAGAAAGAATTTGTAGCTCCATTTTCTAGCAAGGGCTGTGAAGATATGCAATGTGAGAGATCAGTGCAGAGAATGAACAGGAACGCACTCTTTCTTTGACATCTCATTTTAAAGTCTCGCTTCCCATCTCTTAAACTGAGCAGGCCTCTTGGTCAGCATTTCAATCTCTCTTCTTTCCTCTCCTGCAGCTATATTTTGTGTACACCAAACACTTACAGTTGTTAGCCATTAGTCAACTTTTACTATTGATTACCTTTTCTTTGTTGCTTTTTTTCCTTTGAAAGCTTCATTCAGCACTTTGGCATTAAAAAAGCTTGGCGTGAATAAAAACAACATAATTGTCCCTCTTTCTGACTCTGTGAGAAGCCAACACCAGAACAAGTTACATACATCTTCCGTGGCTAAAACGACTTTTAAAACTTGTGGCTGTGCTCAGGGTACTGAAGAAGGATGTGCGGAGCACTGAAGGAGGGCCATTAATCAGTGAGTAAACTTTCCTGCGCAGATATGCAGGGAGGGTCTGGAACACTGAATTTTTGTCTTTATTGTTTCCTGTTTGCTGCAACTACCAGTTACAAACTGGGTACAAATTTCTTAACCTTTGGCCAGCAGCACTCAATTTTATGCTCTCTAATTTATATGTAAACAAAGTTGCAAATTCATCTAATTATATTTCCCTCAAGTTTTTCCACATTATTATGGAAGGGATTGTTTTGCTTGTGATTTATTTCACTCTGGTTAACTCCTGACTTTCTGGAACATTCTGCAGCATTTCCCAGGAAATTACAACTTGTAACAATAACCACCCATTCTGCCTGATCTGAGCACCAAATTATAGCTTCCCAAACTTAGACTATTGCTTACAGCTGAAAACAAAACCTTGAAGGCCCTAAATCAAAATTTATAGCACCATTTGAAAAACAGTAATTAGTAGCACAATCTTCACCAAATAATAATAATAAGAAGAAGAAATGGGGAAGAATTAAGTGGAGGCAAATATGACTCTGAGAGGTATCTAGAAACCTCTCCCAATAGAAAGGAATTGAGAAATAAATTATTGCCTGCTGTATCAGTAAACAAAGGATTTAGCCACCACCTAACCACTGCTTCAAAGGTGAGCCCCAAGGGAAATCAGGAAGGAAACAGAATGCCTGCAATCTGGCAGCCGTCAGACTGCACGCAGCCACTCCTGACTGGACTGTGTAGCCTAAGAAAACTCAGGATGTGAAAACCCAGGATACTGGCCCCAGGTAGCTGAAGTGCACATCAAAGAAATGCTTTTAGTTCATTTTAGTTCAGTTGCTCCAACCTGTTTGGCTCTTTGCAACCCCATGGACTGCAGCACACCAGATTTCCCTCTCCATCACCAACAGCCAGAGCTTGCTCAAACTCATGTCCATTGAGTTGGTGATGCCATCCAGCCATCTCATCCTCTGTCATCCCCTTCTCCTCCTGCCTTTAATCTTTACCAGTATCAGGGTCATTTCAAATGAGTCAGTTCTTCCCATCAGGTGTCCAAAGTATTGGGGTTTCAGCTTCAGCATCAGTCTTCCCAGTGTATATTCTGGACTGATTTCCTTTAGGATGGACTGATTGGATCTCCTTGTAATCCAAGGACCCCCAAGAGTCTTCTCCAACACCGCAATTTAAAAGCATCAATTTTTTGGTGCTCAGCTTTCTTAATAGTCCAACTCTCAAATCCATACATGACTACTGGAAAAACCATAGCCTTGACTAGACAGGCTTTCATTGGCAACATAATGTCTCTGCTTTTTAATATGCTGTCTAGGTTGGTCATAACTTTCCCTCCAAAGAGTAAGAGTCTTTCAGTTTCATGGCTGCAGTCACCATCTGCAATGATTTTGGAGCCCCCCAAAATAAAGTCTCTCACCGTTTCCCCGTCTATTTGCCATGAAGTGATGGGACCGGATGCCATGATCTTAGTTTTCTGAATGTTGAGCTTTAAGCCAACTTTTTCACTCTCCTCTATAACTTTCATCAAGAGGCTCTTTGTTCTTCTTTGCTTTCTGCCATAAGGGTGGTGTCATCTGCATATGTTAGGTTACTGATATTTCTCCCAGCAATCTTGATTCCAGCTTGTGCTTCATCCAGCCTGGCATTTCATATGATGTACTCTGCATATAAGTTAAATAAGCAGGGTGACAACATACAGCCTTGATGTACCATGTCTAGTTCTAACTGTTACTTCTTGACCTGCATACAGATTTCTCAGGAGGCAAGTCAGGTCATCTGGTATTCACATCTCTTGAAGAGTTTTCCACAGTTTGTTATGATCCACACCATCAAAGGCTTTGGTATAGTCAATAAAGCAGAAGTAGATGTGTTTCTGCAACTCTCCTGCTTTTTTGATGATCCAACAGATGTCAGCAATTTGATCTCTGGTTCCTCTGCCCTGTCTAAATCCAACTTGAATGTCTGGAAGTTCATGTTTCATGTCCTGTTGAAGCCTGGCTTATAGAATTTTTAGTATTACTCTGCTAGCATGTGAGATGAGTGCAATTGTGTGGTAGTTTGAACATTCTTTGGCATTGCCTTTCTTTGGGATTGGAATGAAAACTGACCTTTTCCAGTCCTGTGGCCATTGCTGAGTTTTCCAAATTTGCTCTCATATTGAGTGCAGCATCTTTTATGATGATGCTTTCACAGCATCATCTTTTAGGATTTTAAATAACTCTACTGGAATTTCATCACCTCCACTAGCTTTGTTTGTTTGTACTTTCTAATGCCCACTTGACTTCTCATTCCAGAATGTCTGGATCTAGGTGAGTGCTTACACCATCTAGGTTATCTGGATCATGAAGGTCTTTTTTTTGTATAGTTCTTCTGTGTATTCTTGCCACCTTTTCTTAATATCTTCTGCTTCTGTCAGATCCATACCATCTCTGTCCTGTATTGTGCCCATCTCTGCATGAAAACAGAGAATACTGGCCCCAGACAGCTGAAGTGCATATCAAAGCAATGATTTCAGTGAACTAAAACTCTTACTTCTTTCCATAGATAGAAAAAACTAAATTCCTTAACTTTAGATATTTTAGTTTTCTTTTATTAATAGTAATTTTCTGTTCTAACTTCCTGGTATCCTTGCAAAAACTGCTGTATAGCCTGCCTTCCTCTTTGCCTCCTGGGAACAGTTATTTGAGATGCTGTCTTCTGGGCTTGAAGTCCTAAGAATGTCTGCCAAATAAAATGTAACTGTCAACTTATAGGTTGTACATATTTTTCAGTCGATATGATTTTTATACTTTTCCCATCCCAAAGAGGAGACTGCTATTTGCATATCTGATGTGGGCTTAGTCCATAGTTTTTGTCTTTCAAACTCCATTCTCAAGGAATAATATCCTCCCAAAGTCAGCCTGAGTTCTATGGAACCTTGTGTGTTGGCTGCTGTATTTGTTTCCTAGGGTTGCCATAACAAATTACTACAAACTGGATGGGTTAAAGCAATAGGAATCTATTATCTCACAGTTCTCAAGGCTAAAACTCTGTAATCAAGGTGTTCACAGGGTTATGCTCTCTCCACAGGTTCTAGAGAAAGATATTTCCTTGCCTCTTTCCTAGCTTCTGGTGATTACAAGCAGTCTTTAGCATTTGTTGGCTTGTAGACATGTCCTTCCAATCTCTGCCTGTTTTCACTTGGTATTCTCCTCTGAATCTCTGTGTATTTTTTCCTCTTATTGTAAAGACACCTGTCATTGAATTTAAGGCCCAACCTAATCCAGTTTGCCTTAATCTTAACCAGTTATATCTACAAAGACCCTGTTTCTGAATAAGATCACATTCTGGGGTTTCTGGACAGATATGAATTTTGGGGAGACACTATTCAACCCATGCAGTTGTTCATTGATTTAAAGTTAGTGTACATGATGCCAACTGTGAGTATTTTGATCACATACCTGAGAGTTTTGTTTATTCAGTTATCTCATTTGAACATTTTGTAAATGGAGACTCCTATATATTTTAGGGATACCATTAAGTTTGGTAGATAGAACCCATTCTGTCCACTGTTTACATGTGGATAGTGTCCAGGCATTTTCCATGTGTCTAGCACAAGCAAATAATATACTTGAGCAATCAAGGCAGAAAGGACTAAATCCAGAATCAGGAGGATAATTTTGAATCCTCCCTGCTAAGGTCAGTGCAAAGAAGCACCACACTAAGCCCCCAAGAGGGGTTTAGGCTAAGATCTATATTATTATTTTCCAAAAGTCCTTCTTCCTAAGTTTTCACTTGTAATTGAGTTATTAGAATTGATATTTAGCATGTGACCTACACTTTCAAGATCAAATGGAAAGCCTATCTATAGCTGAAGTGGAATAATCAGTTCAGTTCAGTCACTTGGTCATATCTGACTCTTTGTGACCCCATGGACCCACAGCATGCCAGATCTCCCTGTCCATCACCAACTCCTGGAGTCTGCTCAGACTCATGTCCATTGAGTCGGTAATGCCATCCAACCATCTCATCCTCTGTTGTCCCCTTCTCTTCCTGCCTTCAATCTTTCCCAGCATCAATGTCTTTTCAAATGAGTCAGCTCTTTGCATCAGGTGGCCAAAGTATTGGAGTTTCAGCTTCAACATCAGTCCTTCCAATGAACACTCAGGACTCATCTCATTTAGGATGGACTGGTTGGATCTCCTTGCAGTCCAAGGGACTCTTAAGAGTCTTCTCCAACACAGTTCAAAAATAAGAACCCCTTGCATTTCACGCTGGGAAAGACCCATCTGTGTGCTGCTAAGTATTTTAGTGATTATTAAATTGTTATTAGTAGTAGATAATACAAAGCTATTAAAATTTACTCAGTAAAAGATTTCAACCTTGAATGAAGTACTAATATTAACACTTTCTATTTGACCCAGTTCAGCCACCTCTGGTACATTCTGAGAAAGAAAGAGAAAAGAACAAATGTATCGAGCTGCTTTCTTTCCAGATTTCCTAATTTGTGATCTTTAATTAATCTCTCACCCTCTCTTCTACACATGCAGACATTTGGTTAATAGAGTAAGCTGATCATAATAAAGGAAATTTGTTACCAGTAATAAAGTTCCTGAAAGTGTTACCACTGTGTATGGGTGATGGGAGATCCTGAACATTAGAGAATATAGAAGATTGGCCTCAATGAGAAAATGTTGGGAGTCAGAGAAGTGCTGTCCTGGAAAATAGCAGATGGATCTAGGCATAGTGGATGTCAAGAAACTTAAAGCACAGGAACCTGATGAATCCCAAGATGGGCATACTGAGATAGCTATAGTTAACCCACATCTTAAAAGCATTCACTGAGTGTTCAATCTTCAGTTTTTCCCAGTAATGACTATTTCTCTATATCTGATAAATTCATGCAGCTATCCTTGGATTATCCAGAGAGAAGTGGGATAAATGATAAATTTTGCTTTATTGTATTACAATAAGGAGACATCATTAATTAGAGTTTGTTAATTCCTGGATTATCAGTTGCTCAGCTATGATTATTGTAGGGTTTTGAAATGAATTGTGGATTCTTTTCTCTCTGAGTATGGGTAGGATATGGAATTTTAAAAAAATTATCTTTTCTTACTATCCCAATTTTCTTTAGTAGAACAAAGGAGGAAGGAAGAATTAAAAGGCTACAGCAGTTGTTCCAAACTGTCTTTTTAAACTTTAAATGGCACCTTTCTAGAGCATGGTCTCTCTTCATTAAAGTCCCTGAGAAGAAAACAGGATATGGATATTGAAAAGAAATTTTATTTTTATTTTCCTCCCATACCAATCACTTTCAAGTTCACCATATTTCTGAATTGTATTTATTAGTCATTCAGTAACTACATTAGCTAATTCAGTAAATTAGTAGATTAGTTAAGAAACTGAAACATAATCAGTGCAGTTTCAATCATCATACTGTCTGCAGTTTCAAACATCATATTTGTACAATATGAAAAGGATATCAGATGACTGCTAGGATTATCTGCTTTGAAGAGATTTATTAAGTTTGCAGTTATTTTACTTACAACATTAAAATTAATTTATTTCAGATTCTTAGAAATCAATACACTTGTAAAGATGTAGTTTTTGTTTCTAGGTATTTATTATAGATATTCACCTCACAAAAGGAAAAGCACTTCAGGCAAATAATTAGTTCAGGTCATAATAAACCAATGACCTAATTTTCATCTATTTTTAAGCTAAATCAATGGTTATTTGTTTGAGAATCTATATATGTCACTGACTATTCTAGACACCAGTGGTATAGGGGAAAAAGCGGATCCTACTTGAATACTTTCCTGGTAGTTCAGATGGTAAAGAATCTGCATGCATTGCAGGAGACCTGGGTTCAATCCCTGGGTTGGGAAGATCCCCTGGAGAAGGAAATGGCAACCCACTCCAGTATTCTTGCCCGGAGAATTCCGTGGACAGAGAAACCTGGTGGACTATGTCCATGGGGTTGCAAAGAGGTGGATGTGACTAAGCTACTGACACATGCACTCGAACACTGGGGCTCGTATTCTAATAATGTGTAGTCAGGGAGACAGACAGTGAGCAACAATAGCGAAGATGTATCATCTTGGGTGCTGTCAGACCGTAAAGTACCGGGAACAAATGGGAAGCAGGGCAGGAGGATGCTGAGAGAAACAGGATGGTGGCTTTTCTTCAGAGACTTGAAGGAGTGAAAGAATGAGCACAGGCCAGAGGTGGACTTGCTGTGAAGCAAATGAAGCTTGTTTCAGAAACTTTCACTTACAAGGATCTCTGGGAGTGATGGGAGGTGCTGGACGCTATAGATTGTTCTTATGGGGAGAGGGAACTGGATTGCTACGAGGAGTCAAGTAAGATGTCAGTGTTTTTGTTTTCAACAAAGAATGGATGGAGGTTGCATTTACTGAGCTGGGGACTTGAATCAAGAGTTCAGCTTTGAAGATAGTAAGTTCAAGATAAACATCAGAATGGAAATGTAAAGTGGGTTGTTGGTTACATTTATCTATCACAGTAATCATGTCATTTAATTCTCAATGCAACCCTATTGTGTAGGTATCATTATTACTGCCTAAAAGTTAAAAAAAAAGTGGTTTAAATGTTACCCAATATCATCCAAAAATCTATGGCAATTCTAAGACTTGAACTTAGATCTTCTCGATGTCTGATTTCTTGTTCTTCCCATTATGTTATCTTTCTTCACCTTTTCATTCTTTTTTCTCTCTCTCTTCCTTTTCATTCATTCATTCAGTATATACTTATTAATCTACTCTCCAGTGCTAGGTATTAGGTTATAAACATGAGCAAGACATGGTCCCAGGCTTCAGTTCACCTATGATCTTAGTAACCTTTTGGATATATTAAAGTGTGGTTAAACTGTAACTTGACATTTCCTTGATCTAAGTAAACATAAGCTTTATTTATTTATTTATTTATTTTAGTTTAGTTTTTTAAAATTAATATTTATTGGAGTATAGTTGCTTTACAATGTTGTTTCTACTGTATAGCAAAGTGAATCAGATATATGTGTGTGTGTGTGTGTGTGTGTGTGTGTGTGTGTGTGTGTGTACATCCCCTCTTTTTTTTATTTCTTTCCTATATAGGCCACCACAGAGCACTGATTAGTTCCCTGAGCTACACAGTAGGTTCTCATTAGTTATTTATTTTATACATAGTATCAATAATGTATATATGTCAGTCCCAATATCCCAATTTATCCCGCCACTTGTTGTCTGTATGTTTGTTCTCTATGTCTGTGTCTCTGTTTTGCAAATAAGATCATCTATACAATTTTTCTAGATCCTACATATATGTGTTAATATATGATATTTGTTTTTCTCTGTCTGACTTACTTCATTCTGTACGACAGTTTCTAGGTTCATCCACGTCTCTACAAATGACCCAGTTTCATTCCTTTTTCTGGCTCAGTAATAATCTGTCATATGTATGTACCTCATCTTCTTTATCAATTCCTCTATCAATGGATATTTAGATTGCTTCCATCTCCTGGCTATTGTAAATGGTGCTGCAGTGAATGCTGGGACATATGTCATTTTGAATTAGTTTTCTCTCAGTATATGCCTAATGGTGGGATGGGTGGGTCATATAATAGTTCTATTTTTAGTTTTTTAAGGAACCTCCATACCATTCTCTACAAACAGCTTATGCAGCTCAATATCAAAAAAATAAACAACCCAATAAAAAAATGGAAGATCTAAATAAACATTTCTTCAAATGGCCAATAAACAAATGAAAAGATACTCAATATCATTAATTATTAGAGAAATGCAGATAAAAACTACAATAAAGTATCACACCAGTCAGAAAGGCCATCATTAAAAAATCTACAAACAATAAATACTGGAAAGGGTGTGGAGAAAAGGCAACCCTTTTGCACTGTTGATGGAATGTAAATTGATACATCATAAGTTAAAAAAAATAGAATTCATAGTAATTTTATGGGGGAAAGAAAATTACCAAATTAACATAAATTTCAATTTTAAGACACTGACTTTAGATAGAACAGATAAAAATATATCTTAGAATTCAGGAAATGCAGTGCTTATAATTAACTTTTATTGGGCCCTGCTAGTCTAAGCCCTGGTGTGCTTCATTTCATTTAATCATTACGACAGAACTTTGAGGTAGCTGCTATAGTTTTTTTTTTTTAATCTTACAAATGAGGAAACTAGGTGTAAAGAGGATGTCAAATGGCAAAGTGAGGAAGCAAACTCAAAGTATATGATTCAGTTCAGTTCAGTCAGTTGTGTCCAACTCTTTGTGACCCCCAGAATCACAGCACGCCAGGCCTCCCTGTTCATCACCAGCTCCCGGAGTTTACTCAGACTCATGTCCATCGAGTCCGTGATGCCATCCAGCCATCTCATGCTCTGTCGTCCCCTTCTCCTCCTGCCCTCAATCCCTCCCAGCATCAGAGTCTTTTCCAATGAGTCAACTCTTCGCATGAGGTGGCCAAAATACTGGAGTTTCAGCTTCTGCATCATTCCTTCCAAAGAAATCCCAGGGCTGATCTCCTTCAGAATGGATTGGTTGGATCTCCTTGCAGTCCAAGGGACTCTCAAGAGTCTTCTCCAACACCACAGTTAAAAAGCATCAATTCTTCAGTGCTCAGCCTTCTTCACAG
>SJYC01097740.1:0-11667 GCA_006408675.1 Madoqua kirkii
AGAATGGACTGGTTGGATCTCCTTGCAGTCCAAGGGACTCTCAAGAGTCTTCTCCAACACCACAGTTCAAAAGCATCAATTCTTCAGTGCTCAGCCTTCTTCACAGTCCAACTCTCACACCCATACATGACCACAGGAAAAACCATAGCCTTGACTAGACGGACCTTAGTCGGCAAAGTAATGTCTCTGCTTTTGAATATGCTATCTAGGTTGGTCATAACTTTTCTTCCAAGGAGTAAGCGTCTTCTAATTTCATGGCTACAGTCACCATCTGCAGTGATTTTGGAGCCCCCCCAAAAAAAAGTCTGACACTGTTTCCACTGTTTCCCCATCTATTTCCCATGAAGTGATGGGACCGGATGCCATGATCTTAGTTTTCTGAATGTTGAGCTTTAAGCCAACTTTTTCACTCTCCTCTTTCATTTTCATCAAGAGGCTTTTTAGGTCCTCTTCACTTTCTGCCATAAGTATGGTGTCATCTGCATAACTGAAGTTATTGATATTTCTCCCAGCAATCTTGATTCCAGCTTGTGCTTCTTCCAGCCCAGTGTTTCTCATGATGTACTCTGCATATAAGTTAAATAAGCAGGGTGACAATATACAGCCTTGACGTACTCCTTTTCCTATTTGGAACCAGTCTGTTGTTCCATGTCCAGTTCAAACTCTTGCTTCCTGACCTGCATACAGGTTTCTCAAGAGGCAAATCAGGTGGTCTAGTATTCCCTTCTCTTTCAGAATTGTCCGCAGTTTATTGTGATCCACACCATCAAAGGCTTTGGCATAGTCAATAAAGCAGAAGTAGATGTTTTTCTGGAGCTCTCTTGCTTTTTCCATGATCCAGTATCTGATTAAAAGGGGTCATTCAATCATTTTGCTAAATTGACTATGAGTCAAGGCTTGGGTTCTAGCCTATATTTGGTTTCTAACTTTGGGATTTCTTGAGTCTTTGAACCTTAGCATCTTCATTGGAGAAGTTAGATTTGAAAATCTGGGTATTTTATATTCTCTACCAAGATTATAACAATAGTCACTACATTTTATTGTGAAATAAACTCATTTAGAAAGTGACTGGACAATAAATCATCATTTATTCAATACCTACTCTGTGCCAGGTTGTTAGGTGCTTCGTATAGCTTATATACTTCAGTAATCACAATACCCTGCAAAGGTCAGATTTGTTACATGTGTGATAGATGAAGAACAATTAATTTGCTGAAGGTGAAATTAGCTGGTTTGAACTAGACCTAACTCTGTTCTGAATCCAAATTCCGTAGATTTTACACCATTTTGGTTTTCTCCAGAAAAGTAGGGATTATCTTAGATGTAAAAACTCAAAAAATGTCAACTCTCAGGAAAAAACAAGACATTTTTGGAAGTGTTGAGTCTAGTTAGCAGCAAAGGGTGTTAAAATGTTAAAGTGTTTTTTTTTTTTCCCCACAACTTTAGCCTAGTGTGAGAATCTCAACTAACTTAATGTCTTTGTTTGGAAAGCTTTTTGTAGATAAGAACCTGTCAAGATTCATTCATTAACAGAATCTCAAAATCTATAAATTTACCTTTTCCAGGCATTTCATATCAATAGAATTATATAATATGAAGTTCCTTAGGAAGTTCAGATGTCATTAATATAGTATTGTGTAAATTATCTTGCAGGCACAAAGTGTTTAGAAAAACAGTCCCATTCTGAGCCTTTTTGGAAGTCTACATAACAACTTTAATTGCCTAAAGGGCCACTTATGAGCATGAAGTATACTGATACTTATGTACATCAGTATTTTTAATTTCAGATATAAACAGGAGAGGAAAGAATAATATAATGATTCTTATCACACAGTACCAACAGTTATCAATGTATTGCCAGTCTTGACTCATACATATTAATAACTTCCTGTAGCCTGCTCCTTAAAGTTTTTATTTTTTAAAGCTTTATTGAGGCATAATTTACACTCCATAAATTAATCCTTTGTAAAATTCAGTGAATTTCAGTAACTTATAGTGTTATACAACCACCCCCATAATTCTGTTTTAGAATACTTCTGTTACATCAAACAAATTCTCTCATGTCCATTTGCTTTCTTTTTTTTAAATTTTATTTTTATTTTACTTTACAATACCGTACTGGTTTTGCCATACATTGACATGAATCCACCATGGGTGTATACGAGCTCCCAATCCTGAATCCCCTTCCCACCTCCCACCCCATATCATCTCTCTGGATCATCCCCATGCACCAGCTCCAAGCATCCTGTATCCTGTTTCGAACATAGGCTGGCGCTTCGTTTCTTACATGATATTATACATGTTTCAGTGCCATTCTCCCAAATCATGCCACCCTTTCCCTCTCCCTCAGAGGCCAAAAGTTCGTTCTATACATCTGTGTCTCTCTTGCTGTCTTGCATACAGGGTCATCACTACCATCTTTCTAAATTCCATATATATGTGTCAGTATACTGTATTGGTGTTTTTCTTTCTGGCTTACTTCACTTTGTATAATCGGCTTCAGTTTCATCCATCTCATTAGAACTGATTCAAATGTATTCTTTTTAATCAATCTCTTAACATCCAGCCCCAGGAAATCACTTATCTTTCTGGGCTTTCTGTATCTAGAAATTTGCCTTCCTTCATATTTCATATAAATAGAATCATGTAGTGTTTGTAATTTTGCATCTAGTTTCCTTCACTTAAAAAATTGCTAAATTTCCATTAATATTTTAATGTTTGTTTTATTTTTATTGCTGAGTAGTATTGCAATATGTGGATATATCTTCTTTTGTTAATAGCAAACAGTTAATTAGTCTAATTCCTTTGAATGTTCATATTCATACAAATTTTAAAATCAGCTTGTCTATATCAACAACATTTCCTACATAAATAACATTAAATCTGCAGGTCATTTTGGGATAATTGACATAATAACTATGTTGAGTCTTCCAATTCATGAAACAAGTATGTTTCTTTACTTACTTAGATGAAAAAAAAGAAAGTGAAAGTTGCACAGTCGTGTCTGACTCTTTGTGACCCCATGGACTATACAGTCTGTGGAATTCTCCAGACCAGAATATTGGGTGAAGCTGTTCCCTTTGCCAGAGGATCTTCCCAACCTAGGGATCAAACCCAGGTCTCCTGAATTGCAGACAGATTCTTTACCAGCTGAGCCACAAAGGAAACCCAAGAATAACAGAGTGGGTAGCCTATCCCTTTTCCAGGGGATCTTCCCAACCCAGGAACTGAACTGGGGTCTTCTGAATTGCACGTGGATTCTTTACCAGCTGAGCCACAAGGGAAGCCCTCAGATGAGGTTTGATTTATTTCATAAGTGTTTTATGGTTTTCAGCATATAGATGCAATTCATGTCTTGCTATTTTATACCTCAGTATTTCATTTTTGAAGAGAGCTGTTGAAAATGATGTTTAAAGTTTAAATGTTTTAAAAATTTAGAGTTTCAAATTTTCATTACTAACATATAAAAAGAGGATTGAGTTTTGTATTTGATATTGTATCCTACAGTCTTGCTAAACTCACTGAAAGGTATTGGGATTTTTTTTTTTTTAGAATTCTTGGGATTTTCTACATAGACTTTTGTGTTATCTGTGAATAGAAACAGTTTTATTTCTTCCTTTCTAGTTTTGATGCCTTGTGTTTATTTTCTTGTTTCATTACATTGGCTAAAACTGCCAGTATGATGAATAAAAATGAATAGAATGGACATCTTTGCCTTGTTCCTGATCTTTGGGTAAAGCAAAACTATGATTTTTTTCTTTTTCCTTTTTGGCCTCACTCTTGTCATGAACAAAGCAGGACAGTGTGGTCAGTGGCCATAGGCTGGGAAACATCATGCACTACCTGACCTGTGTATATACTTGTGCTAATCACACTTATTGGGGGGTTGGGCACTGCATTTCCTAATTTGTTTATTTGTTTTGTTATCGATTTTTGTGGATGCCTTTTTATTAGACTGAGTAAATTCCCTTCTATTCCTAATTTTCTGAGAGTGTCATGGATGATTGTTTAATTCTGTCAAATGCTTTCTCTGTTTCAAATGATATTATCACAGTTTATTTCTTTACAGTGTTTATATGGTAGATAATGCTGATTTATTTTTATATTTTAAACCAGTCTTACATTCCTGGGATATCCTCTGTTTGATTATGGTACTTACAGTACTTTTTATTTTTCTTTTAAACTCTGCTTTAATTCTGTTTGCTCATACTTTATTGAGGACTTTTGTGTTATCCTGGCATTGATTTTTTCCCCTTGCTGGTTGGATTTTTCTGGTTTTTCATATGTAGAGTAATTTTGAATTGTACCTATGCATTTGAACATTATGCTATGAGATTCCGTTATTGTTTAAATATCTTTCACAATGTTGAAAATTTTTGTTTTAGCATATAGTCAGTCCTGTGCAGTACAGTCCGCAAGTTCCAAATGGTTATAGTTTCAATATCAGTTCTTTTTTTTTCCCCCCACCCTTGGCCACTCTGCAGGCCTTCCAGGGTCTTAGTTCCCCAACCAGGAATTGAACCTGGGCCCCAGCAGTGAAAGTGCTAAGTTCTAACTCATGGAACACCAGGGGATTCCTTCAGTTCCATTTTCAAAGCTCTTGTATTGTTATTTATATCTATTCTGTGTGTGTGCTACTGAGTGATAAGTGTGGGATTTGGGCAGTAGCTGGATCATGCCCCTCCTTGGGATTATGCCCTGGCATTGTGGAGACTGTGTGAATAGAGTTCTAAGCTACATGTTAATTTTCTTTCTTGTGACTTTGTACTCAATCCATCCCTAGTACTAATTGAATGTTTAACTTCTTCCAGCCAGTGGGGAGCAATTTTGGTGTTGAAGCAGCACAACCCTGTATGTGCCTTTGCAGAAATGCTCTATTTAGTGTTTATTTTGGGGATAAATGGATAGACTGATTTAATATAATAGGCAAGTTTATGCTAAACAACTAAGCCCTTTACATGAAGCAGTTATTAGTCTTTTCTAGTCTCTGGATCTTTATTTTGACTTTGATTTTGAAACCAACACCATGCAACTGGGTTTTAACCCATTTTCAATGAAATGGTAAAGAAGGATGGAAAACACATATGTCAATTCACTTGGAAGCTTGTGTAGATTCAAGCTGATGGCTCCCTAACTTGAAAACAAAAAGGTAATTGGTCTCACTTAATGATGTAATGTATTCATAGGAGGCAATCTAACCACTGGAGAGATACACATATTTATAAAGCTACAGAAGCTGAAGCTTACTGCTTTGTGGATAAGAACCCTGTGGGACTTGGAGAGATTTAATCAACATTTGGAGTATAAACATATTCTGTGCCAATATTAGGTTATATTTATATTTTAGGTTGATTTTCCAAGAAGCAAGAGGTTCTGCACTTGTACTAAGATGTTTCCACATTTCTTTTTAAACCTGGAATCTCAGTTGCTTATTGTTTATAGAGGTCAATGGCATTGTTTTTGGAAATGGAAATGGAAAATTTTCAGAATCTCTATGAGGTCAGGTGAGGTTCTCCCTGAATGTTGTTTGATAGTCTTGAGTTTTGAATCAATTGCAAGAATAACTTTTTTGATTGTGCCTGTGTCAGGATATTTTTATCTAGCCCAGAGCTCTTTGGTGGGCTTGTCTGGGCAAACAAAATTAGTCTTTTTAAGTACACTTACCTACTTGTCCTTAAATTCTGGAGATTGAACTGAAAAATGGCCCAGGCTGTGGCTCCATAGCCCTGTTTATTGTAATAGAGTGAAGCGAAAAGTGTCATATGCCTTAGCAAGGCTTCATTTAGAGATTAACATGCCTGGTTCTTTTTTCCTCTCTTAGACTAAGGTCTATAGCTCTTTGAAAGCTTTCTGGAGATGGCCTCTGCCTAGGCTGTACTAGCCATTCTTTGCCTTCTCCTCCCTTCATTATTCTTATTTATTAAAAAAAATTGTTTTATTCTTTGAATAGAAAAACCCACAAAGCCTCTGAAACTCCAGCTTTTTAATTTTCACTCTGATTCTGATTTGTTAATTGCCAATCTCATGTTAACTCCTTTGTATACTGTCTTGCCATTTTAGAAATACCGAAGTGATTGCAAACAGAGAAGTCTCCTTAGAAGAACTGATTCAGCAACTTCTGCAGAGAGAAAAGGCTATCTTCTTCCTATTCTTCATTGTCACCAGGGCAACTCAAATTATTTGTACACAGGAAAGACCTAGCTTGCTGGGAGCTCTAATGGGCATACAAATCAATGTTGCTTATACTAATATATCACACTCTTGGTAAGGGATTTCAACAGATTTTCTTTCTTTAGGAATTTAGTTAACAACATTTATACAACATCCACAGCATGCAAAGCCTGGTACTGGATATGGGAAAAGAAGGCAGAGAGTCCCAAGGAATGGTTCTTGCTCTTTAGAAGCCTCTTAGTTGACAGCGAGATAAGCGTATTAGTTAAGGTTCTCTAGAGAAACAGAAGCAACAGTAGATCTATATCTATATCTATCTATCTATCTATCTATTTTATTTTTCTGACTATCTGTAGTTGACTTTTGAACAACATGGTAATTAGGATTACTGACCCTCTGCAGAACCTGTGGTTCTTTATCTGTGAATTCTACCACTTGTGGATCCAACTATCATAGGACTATAGTATTTATTGTTGAAAAAAATATATGTAATGAGCAGACACACACGTTCAAATCTATGTTCAAGTGTCAACTGTGTGTGTGTTTGTGTATGTGTATGCAGAGAGAGAGAGAGAGAAAGAGAGAATAAATGAGAGAACGAGAGAGAAAAATCTATTTTAAGGAACTGGCTCATGTGATTATGGAGGTTGTGAAGTCCCAAGCTAGAGATCTAGGAGGGCCAATGGTATAAGCCATAGTCCAAGTCTAAAGTCCTGAGAACCAGGTAAGTCAATGAAGTAAGTTCCAATCCAAGGGAAGAAGACTGATCTTACAGTTCAGGTAATCAGGCCAGATTTCCTCTTATTCAGCCTTTTTGTACTATTCAGGCCTTCAACTGATTAGACAAAGGCCATTCACATTAGGGACAGTAATCTGCTTTACATGGATTTCCCATTCAAATGTTATTCTCATCCAAAAACACCCAGAATAATGTTTGTCCAAATATATGGGCATTCCATGGCCAAGTCACGTTGACACATAAAGTTAAATGTAGACAGGATATGAAAAGCAAACAGTTTATGGGTTTGATATGTACTGTTTGAGCTCATTCTCTAGGAATCCTCTGATACTTTCCTCAAAAAGTTAATCATAAGGCAGACAGAAAACAATGAGAGCCAGATGCAAATTGAGTTTCTAGAGGCTGGGATGATAAGGAAATAAAAATTCCAGATACTCAGGATATAGTCAAAGAAGTCAAAATGAGTTAAGTAAAAAAAGGTGCAGAAAAACAAGTAAGAGGAGACAAAATATATAATTAGGTTTTTGTGCTGTATAACTGGCATCTGGTCCCATCACTTCATGGCAAATATAAGGGGAAAAATTGGAAGCAGTGACAGATGTATTTTCTTGGGCTCCAAAATCACTGTGGATAGTGATTGCAACCATAAAATTAAAAGACATTTGCTCCTTGGAAGAAAAGCTATGACAAACAGCATATTAACAAGCAGAGACATCACTTTGCTGACAAAGGTCCATTTAGTTAAAGCTATGGTTCTCCCAGTAGTCATGTACAAATGTGAGAGTTGGACTGTGAAGAAGGCTGAGCACTGAAGAATTGATGCTTTTTAACTGTGGTGTTGGAGAAGACTCTTGAGAATCCCTTGGACAGGAAGGAGATCAACCAGTCCATCCTAAAGGAAATCAGCCCTGAATATTCATTGGAAGGACTGATGCTAGAGCTGAAACTCCAATAATTTGGCCACCTGATGTGAAGAGCTGACTCATTGGAAAAGACCCTGATGCTGGGAAACATTGAAGGCAAAAGGAAAAGAGAGCAACAGAGGATAAAAATAGTTAGATAACATCACTCAACGGACATGAATTTGAACAAGTTCTGAGAAATAGTGAAGGTCAGAGGAGCTGTGTGCTACAGTCCATGGGATCGCAAAGAGTCAGACATGCCTTAGTGACTGAACAACAACAACAGCAAAATGCCATATAACAAATGAATACAAATTTAGCAGCTAAAACAACACACATTTATTATCTCACAATTCCTGTGGGTCAAGAGTCTAGGCATGGTTTATATCCTCATTTCAGGGCCTCACAGGCTGCAATCATGGTGTTTCCAGGGATATAATTTCATTAGAGGTTCAACGTCCTCTTCCTAGGTCACTGGTTGTTGGCATAATTTAACTCCTTGTGGTTATAGGACTGAGGATCTCGCCTAGAAGCTGCTCACCATTCCTTGCCATGTTTCCCTCTCTACAGCATGAAAGTTTTCTTCTTCAAGGTCAGCAGAAGAGAATCTGCTGCTGCTACTTGTCTGTTACCTCTAGACCTTTTTCTAATGTGCCATGACTATCCTAGGTTTATCTGGGATAAACTCCATTTTGATTAACTCAAAGATAACTTATTAGGCATCTTCATCCTTAATTATGTTTGCAATATAATGTAATCTAATCATGAGACTGACATTGATCATATTCACAGATCCCATCCTCACTCAAGGGAAGGGGATTATACAAGGTGTGTATACTAGGAGCTAGGAATCTTGAAGGCCATCTGAGAGTTCTATGAAATGTTATCAATCAATTCAGTGTATCCTCTGAACTTGAGTTTAACAAACAATTTGGCTTCTCCAAAGGAGAAGTCACAATTATCTTCATTTTCTATGAGGGGAATAGTGATTGTAATCATGGAGTTTGCAAAAAAAAGTAAGTAACCAGTTATACTTATAGGGCTGGAGTGTGTTTGAATAATAGTAATACAATTTTTAGGTCTTTGTTAGTATTTTTTAAAACTGTGATAAATTTAACCTGTTGAACCATATTCCATATTGTCTAAGATCTCATTAAGAGACAAATTTAGGGGTCTGAAATATACTTTAGAATTTGTTTAAATAATCTGGCTTGGAGGAGAATCATGGTTGTACTTGAAAGCTCTGGGGAAAAAAGGGTAAGGTTAAACATAAAACACATATTTTTAAATTGAATCTATAGACATAGGAGGTGGATTGGATTATGAGAGAGTACAAGAATGTGAAAAAAAAAAAGGAAATATCTCTAGGGTATAAAACAAAGAAACTAGGATAGAGATACTGAATTTTTTTTAATTTAATGAATCTTTGGAGGACTCATATGCAAAATAATGTGAGAGAGGGATACAAGGATATGATTTCTCTTTTTATGAGCTTAGAATAGTACAGGTAAAGAGAGAATAGTTGAGGAGTTCCTAGTATCAAATGCAGGTGAAAATGAGGTTGGAGAAGAGATGTAGATCATGAACATTTGTTTTCTCAATGACATGGACAACAGTATATCTCAAAAGGTAGTAGAAATAACTAGAGGATAGGCATTTGAAATGCAAAACTGGAAAATCAGTAGAAAACAAACAAGTATTGTGTAGAAGGCAGTTAAAGCAAATAATTTCCTTTGAACTTTAGAAGCAACTTTGCATGTTATGACACTGTTGTTATTATTACTGTTAATGATAAAGGCTCTAAATTAATTTAACCTTGGATTTAAACAAGTTTCCATGGAAGTGGGTCTCCTATCATTCTCGTGCTTTCTTAAAGAATATGTATTTTTATATTATATGCCATTTGGTATGTCTGAAATGCAGCCTTGTTTCAGGAAATGAAATGCTGTATCTAAAATCTACTACATTCAAAGTTTAGAATTATTAGCAGAAAAGTACTCTAAAAATAAAAATGGACCACTTTATTTTGCAGATTTTTTCAGCGTTGTTGAGTTCAGTTCAGTTCAATCGCTGAGTCATGTCCGACTCTGCAACCCCATGAATTGCAGCACGCCATGCCTCCCTGTTCATCACCAACACCTGGAGTTCACTCAAACTCACAACCATCGAGTTTGTGATGCCATCCAGCTATTTCATCCTCTGTCATCCCCTTCTCCTTCTGCCCCCAATCCCTCCCAGCATCAGGGTCTTTTCCAATTTCAACTCTTTGCATGAGGTGGCCAAAGTACTGGAGTTTCAGCTTTAGCATCATTCTTTCCAAAGAAATCCCAGGGCTGATCTCCTTTAGAATGGACTGGTTGAATCTCCTTGTAGTCCAAAGGACTCTCAAGAGTCTTTTCCAACACCACAGTTCAAAACCATCAATTCTTCAGCGCTTGGGCTTCCCTGGTGGCTCAGAGGTTAAAGCGTCTGCCTCCAGTGTGAGAAACCCAGGTTCGATATATGGGTTGGGAAGATCCCCTGGAGAAGGAAATGGCAATCCACTCCAGTATTCTTGCCTGGAGAATCCCATGGACGGAGAAGCCTGATAGGTTACAGTCCACAGGGTCACAAAGAGTCGGACACGACTGAGCGGCTTCACCTTTGCCTTCACCAGCTTTCTTCATAGTCCTATTCTTACATCTATACATGACCACTGGAAAAAAACATAGCCTTGACTAGATGGACCTTAGTTGGCAAAGTAATGTCTCTGTTTTTGAATATGCTATCTAGGTTGGTCATAACTTTCCATCCAAGGAGTGAGCGTCTTTTAATTTCATGGCTGCAGTCACCATCTGCAGTGATTTTGGAGCCCAAAAAGATAAAGTCTGACACTGTTTTCACTGTTTCCACATATATTTCCCATGAAGTGATGGGACCAGATGCCATGATCTTCATTTTCTGAATGTTGAGCTTTAAGCCAAATTTTTCACTCTCCTCTTTTATCAAGTGGCTTTTTTGTTCTTCTTCACTTTCTGTCATAAGAGTGATGTCATCTGCATATCTGAGGTTACTGATATTTCTCCTGGCAATCTTGATTCCAGCTTGGGCTTCTTCCAGCCCAGTGTTTCTCATGATGTACTCGGCATATAAGTTAAATAAGCAGGGTGACAATATATAGGCTTGACATCCTCCTTTTCCTATTTGGAACCAGTGTGTTGTTCCATGTCCAATTCTAACTGTTGCTTCCAGTTCTAACTGTAAGACTGTATGGGGAGGCCTTACAAATAGCTGTGAAAAGAAGAAAAGTGAAAAAGCAAAGGAGTAAAGGAAAGATATAAGCATCTGAATGCAGAGTTCCAAAGAATAGCAAGAAGAGATAAGAAAGCCTTCCTTAGTGATCAATGTGAAGAAATAGAGGAAAACAACAGAATGGGAAAGACTAGAAATCTCTTCAAAAATTATAGATGCCAAGGGAACATTTCATGCAAAGATGGGCTTAATAAAGGACAGAAATGGTCTGGACCTAACAGAAGCAGAAGATACTAAGAAGAGGTGGCAAGAGTACACAGAAGAACTGTACAAAAAACATCTTCATGACCCAGATAATTATGATGGTGTGTTCACTCACCTAGAGTCAGACATCCTGGTACGTGACGTCAAGTGGGCCTTAGAAAGCATTACTAAGAACATAGCTAGTGGAGGTGACAGAATTCCAGTTGAACTCTTTCAAATCCTGAAAGATGATGCCATGAAAGTGCCGTACTCAATATGCCAGCAAATTTGGAAAACTCAGCAGTGGCCACAGGACTAGAAAAAGTCAGTTTTCATTCCAATCCCAAAGAAAGGCAATGCCAAAGAATGCTCAAACTACCA
>SJYC01097741.1:0-34367 GCA_006408675.1 Madoqua kirkii
AAAGGAAAGATATAAGCATCTGAATGCAGAGTTCCAAAGAATAGCAAGAAGAGATAAGAAAGCCTTCCTTAGTGATCAATGTGAAGAAATAGAGGAAAACAACAGAATGGGAAAGACTAGAAATCTCTTCAAAAATTATAGATGCCAAGGGAACATTTCATGCAAAGATGGGCTCAATAAAGGACAGAAATGGTCTGGACCTAACAGAAGCAGAAGATACTAAGAAGAGGTGGCAAGAGTACACAGAAGAACTGTACAAAAAACATCTTCATGACCCAGATAATCATGATGGTGTGTTCACTCACCTAGAGTCAGACATCCTGGTACGTGACATCAAGTGGGCCTTAGAAAGCATCACTAAGAACATAGCTAGTGGAGGTGACAGAATTCCAGTTGAACTCTTTCAAATCCTGAAAGATGATGCCATGAAAGTGCCGCACTCAATATGCCAGCAAATTTGGAAAACTCAGCAGTGGCCACAGGACTAGAAAAAGTCAGTTTTCATTCCAATCCCAAAGAAAGGCAATGCCAAAGAATGCTCAAACTACCACACAATTGCACTCATCTCACACGCTAATAATGTAATGGTCAAACTTCTCCAAGCCAGGCTTTAGCAATACGTGAACTGTGAACTTCCAGATGTTCAAGCTGGTTTTAGAAAAGGCAGAGGAACCAGAGATTAAATTGCCAACGTCTGGTGGATCATGGAAAAAGCAAGAGAGTTCCAGAAACACATCTACTTCCGCTTTATTGACTATGCCAAAGCCTTTGATTGTGTGGATCACAACAAACTGTAGAAAATTCTGAAAGTTTTTGAGTACTTTAGCTTTAATTAATGTCAGTTAATGAATCTAAAATCAAGTAAAAATATCAAGTGGAAAATGACAGGGAATTAGAATATAATTCTGAAGTATTATTTATTGTCACTGTTGTCTAGTGATATTTTGCTGAAATGTATATGGAATAAAATGTGCCTCCTGTATAGTGTATATCAGAACACTATTGCAATTTGGGGATTTCCATAGAGAATGACTTGAAAAATGCTTTTTAGCAAGTACCAATGTACCTTGTGACAGATTAGTACCAAGAAGTAATGATTATATTCCACAACTCTCAGTTCAATTCAGTCACTCAGTCATGTCTGACTCTGCGACCTCATTGCAGCACGCCAGGCCTCCCTGTCCCTCACTAACTCCTGGAGTTCACTCAAACTCATGTCCATCGAGTCAGTGATGCCATCCAGCCATCTCATCCTCTGTTGTCCCCTTCTCCTCCTCCCCTCAATCCCTCCCAGCCTCAGGGTCTCCCTTTTCCAGTGACTCAACTCTTCACATGTGGTGGCCAAGTATTGGAGTTTCAGCCCCAGCATCAACCCTTCCAAAGAATTCCCAAAACTGTTCTCCTTTAGGATGGACTAGAGCCTACTAAATTTCAGTCTCCAAAAGGGCAGCGATTATGTCTTATTTAACTTTGTTTCTTCCATGGAATCCAGAGTGTAATTCTGGGAATTATTATAAAAACATTAATTGAATTGTGTGTTTATCTTAAAAGCCAAGTTTTTACTTTCCTCAGAGACTATCATGAGGTTAAAGACTAGGCTTGAGAAAACATAATGCCTTCCCCCATTTTGAAGGCATGACCTAGTCAGGTCTGGCCAACTGAAACACTATAAAAACCTTCCTATTTGAGCCAGGAGGAATTCTAACTTCTGTATTATTTCACAAGAGGCAATAAAATACAGTTGTTGAGTCTTCAAATCTCAGAGAAGGAGGAAGCTGAGTGGGACATAATGAGATGCTTTCCTATATCCCCAAAGATTCCAGTTATCAGTTTCTAATTCAGAAAAGAAGCTGTCTTTGGCTCCAGATCTGGAGAATCATTACTTAAAGAGCCTGATTTTGATTGTCACTCCAGGGAGGGCTTTCCAGATGGCTCAGATGGTAAAGAATCTGCCTGCAATGCGGAACACCTGAGTTTGATCCTTGGGTCAGGAAGATCATCTGGACAAGGGCATGGGTACCCGCTTCAGTATTCTTGCCTGGAGAATTTCATGGACAGAGGTTCTGGAGGACTACAGTAAACAGGGTCACAAAGAATTCAACAAGATTGAGCTAACTAACACTTTCACTTTCCAGGGAGTTTGCTGTATTCCAAAGGATTTTGCCAATGTCACCAACTCACCTTATCTGACAAAGATGGAAAAGAGCATGTATCAGTTCAATTCAGGTCAGTCGCTCAGTCGTGTCCAACTCTTTGCGACCCCATGAATCACAGTACGTCAGGCCTCCCTGTTCATTACCATCTCTCGGAGTTCACTCAGACTCATGTCCATCGAGTCTGTGATGCCATCCAGCCATCTCATCCTCTGTTGTCCCCTTCTCCTCCTGCCCCCAATCCCTCCCAGCATCAGAGTCTTTCCAATGAGTTGACTCTTCACATGAGGCGGCCAAAGTACTGGAGTTTCAGCTTTAGCATCATTCCTTCCAAAGAAATCCCAGTGTTGATCTCCTTCAGAATGAACTGGTTGGATCTCCTTGCAGTCCAAGGGACTCTCAGAAGTCTTCTCCAACACCACAGTTCAAAAGCATCAATTCTTTGGCACTCGGCCTTCTTCACAGTCCAACTCTCACATCCATACATGACCACAGGAAAAACCATAGCCTTCACTAGATGGACCTTAGTTGGCAAATAATGTCTCTGCTTTTGAATATGCTATCTAGGTTGGTCATAACTTTCCTTCCAAGGAGTAAGCGTCTTCTAATTTCATGGCTGCAGTCACCATCTGCAGTGATTTTGGAGTCCAAAAAATGAAGTCTGACACTGTTTCCACTGTTTCCCCATCTATTTCCCATGAAGTGATGGGACTGGATGCCATGATCTTAGTTTTCTGAATGTTGAGCTTTAAGCCAACTTTTTCACTCTCCTCTTTCACCTTCATCAAGAGGCCCTTTAGCACCTCTTCACTTTCTGCCATAAGGGTGGTGTCATCTGCATATCTGAGGTTATTGATATTTCTCCCAGCAGTCTTGATTCTAGCTTGTGTTTCTTCCAGTCCAGCGTTTCTCATGATGTACTCTGCATATAAGTTAAATAAGCAGGGTGACAATATACAGCCTTGACGTACTCCTTTTCCTATTTGGAACCAGTGTGTTGTTCCATGTCCAGTTCTAACTGTTGCTTCCTTACCTGCATACAGATTTCTCAAGAGGCAGGTTAGGTGATCTGGTATTCCCATTTCTTTCAGAATTTTCCATGTATACTGTGGGATATTCACATCACCCTGGATAAAACCTGGTCACCATCTGTTCCATTTTACTTTTTTTATTATCTTTGTGGTATTATTTCTATAGGAAATTTAAAATTATTCATTTGCTTACTGCTTTAATATTGATCTGCCCTTGACAGATAACCATGAGAGTGGAGATCTTGTCTGTTGTAGTGACTGTTGAATTTCAATGTTTAAAATGGTGCCCAGTGCATGATAATACTCAAATATTTGTGCTGCATAGTTGAATGATAAAGTGGCCCCAATATGAAGTGGTTACATATATGAGGACTAATTTAAATGACATGTATATACTCTTTAAAATAGCACCTGACACATAGTAGGCAAACTATAAATGTTCAGTGTCTCTCTAGCCTTCCTTATGAGGGAGGGTAAATGATCTCTTGGCAAGTGTTACTTGGGCAGCATTTAAATTCAGGTATCAGCAGAGTTGGTTATGCTTTTCTTTACCTGTTTATTTGAACACAAGATAATCTATAATTAAGACCCTGCTCTTTTTGCACTGTGGGCAAGTGCCTATTTCTGTAATGATTCTTTGACTATATTTTGAACTCAGAGATTTCACGAAGTTTGAGTATCCCTTTATCCTTAATCAGCATTTGCCAAAATTATCCAAGCCAGGCTTCAGCAATATGTGAACCATGAACTCCCTGATGTTCAAGCTGGTTTTTGAAAAGGCAGAGGAACCGGAGATCAAATTGCCAACATCTGCTGGATCATGGAAAAAGCAAGAGTTCCAGAAAAACATCTATTTCTGCTTTATTGACTATGCTAAAGCCTTTGACTGTGTGGATCACAATAAACTGTGGACAATTCTGAAAGAGATGGGAATGCCAGACCACCTGACCTGCCTCTTGAGAAATCTGTATGCAGGTCAGGAAGCAACAGTTAGAATTGCACATGGTACAACAGACTGGTTTCAAATAGGGAAAGGAGTACATCAAGGCTGTATATTGTTACCTTGCTTATTTAACTTCTATGCAGAATACATCATGAGAAACTCTGGACTGGAAGAAACAGAAGCTGGAATCAAGATTGCCAGGAGAAATATCAATAATGTCAGATATGCAGATGCTGCTGCTGCTGCTGCGTCACTTCAGTTGTGTCTGACTCTGTGCGACCCCATAGACGGCAGCTCACAAGGCTCCCCTGTCCCTGAGATTCTCCAGGCAAGAACACTGGAGTGGGTTGCCATTTCCTTCTCCAGTGCATGAAAGTGAAAAATGATAGTGAAGTCGCTCAGTCGTCCCCAACTCTACGGACTCCATGACTGCAACCCACCAGGCTCCTCTGTCCATGCGATTTTCCAGGCAAGAGTACTGGAGTGGGGTGCGATTGCCCTCTCTGATATGCAGATGACACCACCCTTATGGCAAAAAGTAAAGAGGAACTAAAAAGCCTCTTGATGAAAGTGAAAGTGGAGAGTGAAAAAGTTGGCTTAAAGCTCAACATTCAGAAAACGAAGATTATGGCATCTGGCCCCATCACTTCATGGGAAATAGATGGGGAAACAGTGGAAACAGTTGTCAGACTTTGCTTTTTGAGGCTCCAAAATCACTGCAGATGGTGACTGCAGCCATAAAATTAGAAGACGCTTACTCCTTGGAAGGAAAGTTATGACCAACCTAGATAGCATATTCAAAAGCAGAGACATTACTTTGCCGACTAAGGTCCGTCTAGTCAAGGCTATGGTTTTTCCTGTGGTCATGTATGGATGTGAGAGTTGGACTGAGAAGAAGGCTGAGCACTGAAGAATTGATGCTTTTGAACTGTGGTGTTGAAGAAGACTCTTGAGAGTCCCTGGACTGCAAGGAGATCCAACCAATCCATTCTGAAGATCAGCCCTGGGATTTCTTTGGAAGGAATGATGCTAAAGCTGAAACTCCAGTACTTTGGCCACCTCATGTGAAGAGCTGACTCATTGGAAAAGACTCTGATGCTGGGAGGGATTGGGGGCAGGAGGAGAAGGGGATGACAGAGGATGAAATAGCTGGATGGCATCACTGATTCAGTGGATGAGAGTGTGAACTCCGGAGTTGGTGATGGACAGGGAGGCCTGGAGTTCTGTGATTAATGGGGTTACAAAGGGTCAGACATGACTGAGTGACTGAACTGAACTGAATGAGAATATTAATGAGAATGAAAAAGTGGCCACAGGACTGGAAAAGGTCAGTTTTCATTCCAATCCCAAAGGAGGGAAGTGCCAAAGCATGTTCAAACTGCCAGATAATTGCACGCATTTCCCATGCTAGTAAGGGTATGCTTAAAATCCTCCAAGCTATCCTTCAGCAGTACATGTACCGAGAACCTCCAGATGTACAAGCTGATTTCTTAAAAGGCAGAAGAACTAGAGATCAAATTGCCACATTTTTTGGATCATAGAGAAAACAAGGGAATTCCAGAAAAACTTCTCCTTCATTGGCTAAGAGAAAGCTTTTGGCTGTAATGATCACAACAAACTGTGAAAAATTCTTAAAGTGATGAGTATACTGGATCACCTTACCTGTCTCCTGAGAAACCTGTATGCAAATCAAGAAGCGGCAGTTGGAACCTTACATGGAACAATTGACTGGTTCAATATCAGGAAAGGAATATGAAAAGGCTGTATATTGTCACCTTGTTTATTTAACTCTTGTGCAGACTACATCATGCAAAATGCCAGGCTGGGTGACTCACAACCTGGAATCAAGATTTCTAGGAGAAATTATGTAGATGATATCACCATGGCAGAAGTGAAAGTGAAAGTCACTCAGTTGTGTTTGACACTTCGCAACCCCATGGACTGTTTAGCCCATGGAATATATAGTATATATAGTATAGTATAGTCCATGGAATTTTCCAGGCCAGACTATTGGAGTAGGTAGCCATTTCCTTCTTTAGTGAATGGCAGGAAGTGAAGAAGAACTAAAGAACCTCTTGATGAAGGTGAAAGAAGAGGGTGAAAAAGCTGACTTGAACTCAACATTCAGAAAACTAAGGTCATGGCATCTGGTCCCATCACTTCATGAAAAATAGAAGCAGTGACAGATTTTATTTTCTGGGGCTCCAAAATCACTGCAGATGGTGACTGCAGCCATGAAATTAGAAGACGCTTGCTTCTTGGTAAAGCTATGACAAACCTGGACAGTGTATTAAAAAACAGAGACATCACGTTGCTGATGAAGGTCCATCTAGTCAAAGCTATGGTTTTTCCAGTGGTCACGTATGGGTGAGAGAGACTATAAAAAAGGCTGAGTGCCAAAGAATGGATGCTTTCAAACTGTGGTGTTGGAGAAGACTCTTGAGAATCCCTTGGACAGTAAGGAGATCAAACCAGTCAATCCTAAAGGAAGTCAGCTCTGAGTATTCATTGGAAGGACTGATGCTGAAGCTGAAGCTCCAGTACTTTGGCCAACTGATGCAAAGAGCTACTCATTGGAAAAGAACCCGATGCTCGGAAAGATTGAAGGCAAAAGGAGAAGGAGACGACAGAGGATGAGATGGTTGGATAGCATCATTGACTCAATGGACACGAGTTTAAGCAGACTCTGGGAGATGGTGAAGAACAGGGAAGCCTGGTGTGCTACAGTCCATGGGGTCACAAAGAGTCAGACTCAACTTAGTGATGGAACAACGACAACAATGAGAATATTATTAAACTATAGAATTAGGTTGACAAGAACAAGTTTTAACTTAATCAGATTATAGTATGCCCATTGTATTTCATATATTTCACAATCTTATTCAGATAAGAATGGATATACAAATATTTATATATTCACAAAATTAGACTATGACTCATCTGCTATATCAAAAGAAATATGTATCAGTGCTATTGTCTCTATTTATACAAATTAGGCCTACCCAATTCTTTCTAATAAGGAAGTGTTATTTAGTGCAGTTGCACAGCTTGATTAAGCTTCTACATAGTAAGTATATTGCCCACTGATTCCTTCTTGTTCTAATTAGAAAAAAAAATTCGGAAAAGGATATGCCTCAGACTCCAGATACAGAAAATCATTACTGAAAAACATCTGGTTTTGACTTTTAATTCAGGGAATTTGATGAATTCCAAAGGTTTTACCAATTCACCTTTAACTAGCCAAGACTAAAAAGATTGTGGATGATGTAAGAATGTTACAACTATTCTGTTGAGAAAGCTGAGAAAGCCAGAGTTCCTTTGATTGTACACAGTGGGCAGGAAACATTGCTATCCTAGACCTT
Organism: Madoqua kirkii; assembly: GCA_006408675.1. Classification (NCBI taxonomy): domain Eukaryota; kingdom Metazoa; phylum Chordata; class Mammalia; order Artiodactyla; family Bovidae; genus Madoqua; species Madoqua kirkii. The sequence goes on from SJYC01097741.1 coordinate 7,490, forward strand.
CTTTCTCTCCCTCTCTTTTGTCTTTAGAGCTGTTTAAAACTTTCTATGTAGGCTTCTACCTCCCATATTTATGTGCTCAAGCCATTGCTAGCAGTTGGGAGACTCGTGTATCATATTGTTTGGGGACTAGTATATCTTTGCTTCCATGAGAAAGGGGCTCAGGGTTTCCGTTTTTTTAGTGATGGCATGCCTGGAACTTAGATTCCATCCCAGGCTCATTGACCTATGAGAGGAAGTAAATCCACAACCTGATGTCTGTAGGACTATAGCATCAGTACAAAGGCCCTAACATGATGTTAGATTGAAGGGCAAAATCTATAATTCATTTTTGCGTGAACTGTTAGATTATCTGAAACTCACATGTGTGGATTACTTATATGTCTTCTGTTTCCATAATGCAAATTGGCTGTCATAGGAGTGAATAATCTAGAGGTGCAGTTTGCATTCTGAGGACCAGTGTAGGTCATAACTTGAACTACTTGGAAATTAACATTGTTCCTGGAGGAGAGGATATGGTGCAGCTGTTGGTTTCTTTGAGTAGGTTTGCACTTTGTTTTTCATGATACTGAATGATGAGCCAGTAGAAGAAGCTTGTGCTAGTGGATGGCTTGGAGATGAGAAAGGAGTATTCCAATATGGGCCACAGGTATGTGCTCAAGAGCAGGAGCATTCACTCAGGCATGTTTTGATTCTATGAATAAACACTCTTGCTAGAAAAGTGAAATTTTTAACTGGTTTGAAACTCCCCTAGTCCCTTTCTGACATTTATTTAAAAACAGAGTGCAATAAGCCCCTGTATGCTCAGCCCCAGGGACATACTGGTAAACTAAAAGTTAATTATATTCAAACCTAATTTCTGTTAGCCCATGTTATTTTAAGATTCCAAACGTATTTAGGAGCAGGAGATTGTTTTACAGCCACAATTCTCTCATTATTGCAGAATAGACTAGAGCTCTCCCAATGCATTCTGGTGTTTTCTCTGTTTCCCCTCTACCTCTAATGCATGTTCTTGACAAACATCAGGTCAAGCATCAAGCACTCACCATGTCTAGAACTCTGAAAATTCCTGGGACAAAGGAAATAAAGAAGGCCCAGTTATTTCCTTTATGGAGCTCAGACTGATTTCAGACTGCAAGTGATAAACAATGTTACACCATGATGTAATAAATGCAGGTATGGGGGTCGGCCCAAAGCCCTTCAGAGAGTGAGCTACAAAGAGCAGAGCTGGGAAAGCTGCAAAGGAATCTCACCAACACAAATGAAATGATAATATTTAAATTATAGGTTTGTTTGGGAATTGAGATACAGTATTCTATTAATAGAACATTTAACACATGATAATCCTGCCTTCCTGTTAGTTATTATGATGATTTTGATAGCTTTGCTTCCAACTAACTCTTGAGCTGGAGAAATTTTATTTACATCTATCTTAACACTCCTGGAATATTGCCTACTTGCGTTTTCTTCACTCTTTCCTTTAAAAGATGCTCTCTTGTCTATTTTTCTTCTTTTCCATCTCTAGAATACTTGTCTATGATAATGTTTCTGTATTTTAACTTAAAAGATCTGAGACAGGAATGTGGTGGGAAATGAAATTGGGGAAATGAAGGCAAATGGAAATTAGAATATTGCAGTTCTACATGCATCATTGCCTATCTGTAGAGATTGGAAATATGTACAGAAAGTGTTCATAGAAGTTGAATATTTCTCTTCTTCTGTATCTGAGAATAATAAGACTTGTCAGTGGGAACTGGCTTGGGTTTTTCAGTTCATGGATTGAAAGCGCAGCATAGACACGGTTCTCAGCATGTCTATAGCTCTTGAGTGGGAAGACAGCAAGTGGGCTTAGAAAAATAATTTGTACTTACAGGCATTTGTGGAAAAGGAACTTAATGTAATATCTGAATGCAACATATGAAAAGTATTTCTCTAGGGACAAAAAAAATGTAAGGATAGCAATGTACATGGTAGCTATAAATAGATATCATCTTTGAAATGTAGTTAGGGCAATAATAAATTGCCTGAAAATGATCAAATACAGGTGGAGTTTTACTATTTTTTTTTGACATTGGTAATCAGTTTTTCTACAGAGTTGAACATGGTTAAGGGGCAGTATCGTATAGAGGTTAAGGAACAGTATTGTATAGAGGTTAAGGATACAGACAGAGTCTATCATTAGCTATGGAATCTTCAAGTATCAGCTTATCTCTAAAATGAGAGAAAAAATCAGTTAGTATATCACAGGGTTTTGTGAAGATTAAATTAGAAAATGCTCTTAATATGTTATTGGCACACAGCAAGCACTCAGCAGATTTTTGCTATCACCAAATGATCAGGCAACATCTATATTATTATGACATGGAGTACTCATTTCTAAAGACACAGATGTTACGTTGTTGTAATATTGTTGTGTTTCACTTTTTAGCTATTTTGAGGATAAGGAATATAACTATGATAATGTTTCTGTATTTTTAGTTTGAGACCTCTTTGTTTTTTGGCTGCTTGGATACATTCCAAGACTTGGGAGTCCATAACTTTTCTCACCTGGCACTCAGTCTGCTTTAAATGTGCTAGGTGGGTTCCGGCCTTGTAGCTCATTTGGGTCTGTTATGAAAATCAACACTTCCTCTGCAGTCTGCCTTAGAGGAGACCAAGCCAACAAAAACACATGCTGTCTCCCAATATGGGGTTTGACCTAGTGTCTGCACAGAAGCAAATTTCTCTGTTTGCACCAGGTTTTAGTGGCAGTATGTCACTGAGTCATGTTATGCAGAGTTACTTGGGACATGAGTTGAAAGCCTGTACCACACTTGCTTTCCTTGGGGGAGGTGTTGATCAGGACAGAGGGATCTATCTAGAGTCATTCCTTATATGTGAGTTGGCATTATATAAGAGACATACTTTTAGAAGTGGTACTTCTGGAAGTAGAAGAATGAATCCTAGATGATACATTGAAAATTATTGATCTCAGAGAACTTTGTTGTTACTTCAGATTGATCTGGCCAAGTTTGCAGAATGCCCTAAAACTTCCAATCTATCTTTCACCTGTCAATGAGCTATTGCCTCACCACATTTACTATGAGCAGGGCATCATCCTGTTTTACAAGGACTTAGACTGAAGTGACTTAGCAGCAGCAGAGTGATTTGTGTCATTAGCTCTAAGTATTCACAGGAGTGGATCTAGCCCGGGCATGAACTGGGGTGGCCATTGAGATGATGGGATGTGTTTAAGCACCATATTTTCAGCACAGGCCCTGTGACATTTTAATTTGTCCAGATACAAATTCTGATTTTAGTAATTTTGGCTTAGTGAACTTGTCAAATTATTTTAAAAAATCAGGTCCTGATAATTTTTTTCCCATTTATTTTTTTGGTTCTTTGAATCAGCCAAATCAATTGACTGTGTTATTAAAAAACAAAACAAAATACATAGTTGCAGTTGCTTATGTCAGAAAAGTGGAAAAAGAAAAGAACAGAGGAGTCAAAACCTTATTTTTCTGTTAGGAAAATACAGGTTTTAATGCCAGCTTCATAGGTTTTAAAAAAATAATTTGGGTAAGGAAATATTTGATAAAATATGTAAAAGTGCTTCAGCCAAGACAAGACATTTCCAAAATGGAGCTCATGTTGGTGAGCAGAGTTGAACTGGAAGCATAGATTTGGAACCCTCCATCTAGAAAATAGGGTTGCAGTGGAGTGAAGGAGGTCCTAGAGGAGATGGAAGGTTGTGTTTGTGTTGAGAGACAGAGAGAGAGAGAAGAGGGAGAAAGAGAGAGGGAGAGAAGGGAATGGAGGAAGTGGATAAATGAGAGGAGAGATGTACAGTTTACAAAAGGTGAATGAGAGGAAGACTCTTTATCACATAGGATGAGACTCCTCTGCTGATTGCCCTGATCTTAGAAGCTCAGTTCCCATCACCATCTCCACCCCTGTCTTCAAAGGGAAGTTTCGCCTCTCCGCAGTTGCTACTTGTTTTTGGAGCTTTCTTATCCCCCATCATCGTGTATGTGATTGAAATCTTTTTTAGAGTAATTATATAAACTATAGTAACAAAAGCAAGTTCAGAAATATAAGAATACTGAACCAAGACTACTAACATGTTTATTTTCTTACGATAATCTTGCTGTATGTTCAGGGCTGACAGCAATAGATACGTGCGATAAGGGTGCAAGGCTTGTTTTCAGCTGGCATTCATTCTTACTTGCTGGTGCCAATAATGGTGGTGGTGGTGGTGGTGGTGGTGGTTTAGTCACTAAGTCGTGTCCAACTCTAATGACCCCATGGACTGTAGCCTGCCAGGCCTCTCTGTCCATGGGATTCTCCAGGCAAGAATACTAGAGTGGGTTGCCATTTCCTTCTCCAGGTGCCAAAAGTACTGATTGTTAATGTTTTAAAAGTCATTTCTGTCTATATTTAGCCCAGTGACCTCCCATTCCTCCCCTATTCAAATATAAACAAGCTTTCTTAGTTATCCCCAGGCCTCTTTCCAATAATACCAGGAGCCATGGCCTAGGGTGATGTATGTTTGTCAAAGACATCTTCATGCTCTAAAATAAATTCTTAGAAGTTCAAGCTTATTGTTTCATAGAAAGAATGTAAACTCTGCCAGCTTCCATAGGAAAATACACTATTTTCCACCGTTTTCAAAAATCAGCCTTTTAAGTTGGAAGATAATCAAGTCCTTGCATATGAATTAAATTTGAAAGTTTATAAGACAACATCTCTTTTAAAATTAGTGTCTCTAGAACTTGTCAAAATTATAAAGAATTAGACAGCTGCCAACTTCTTTAGTTTGTAAAACAAAGGAGGAAAGCATTTACCAACATCTCTTATGTATGCATATTGTCTAACTGCAAGGCTTGGGTGAAATTTGCCTTAAGAGTTCTTTGATATCCTTAGTAGCTAATGTGGAACTTTTATCAAGCTTCATAATAATCTTAGTCCTGTGACTGAATAACAGATCCATGGATGTATATTGCAGTCAATTTATTTTCTCTGCTTTGTCTAAGCCTCTAAAGGGTACCTTGGGTAGGCTGAACAATGATTCAAAGATATCCAGATATTAACTTCTGAACTTGTGAATGAGTACTTACATGAAAAGAGGGACCTTGTAGATATGGTTAGTTTAAGGATCTTGAGATGGGGAAATTATTGTACATTATTCAGATGGTCTCTAAATGTAATAGCTCTTGTCATGATAGAGGGGGAGGAGAGAGAGATTGAGATTTGACTACAGAAGAGAAGTTGTTGATGTTATGATGGAAGGAAGAGGTTGTAGTGATTTAAAAAAGGGACATGAGCCAAGGAAAGTAGGAGACTTCCAGAAGCTAGAAAAGGCAAGAAAACAAATTCTCCCCAAGAGTCTAGGAAAGGAACAAGCCCTACCTGATTTTAGACTTCTGACCTCCAAAACTGTTATAAAACTGTGTTATTTTATGCCGGCAAGTTTGTGGTAATTTGTTACAGCAGTCTTGAGAAACTATTACAGGCACCTTTTCCTTTCCCCTTAAAACCAGTTTCACTGCCCAAGACCAAATTTGAGTTGGCAAGTTAAGGACACAGAGGTAGGGTCATTTCCCTGTTGCCTGGACCTTTTCCGGGGACAATTTTGGTGTCTGTCATTAATTTTGGAAAGTTCTTTGTCATTTTTACTTCACATATTTCTTCTGTCACATTCGTTATTCTCCTTGTGGTGTTCTAATTATATGTGTGTTATTCCTTTGAATACTGTATCACAGTTCTTAGAGATTCTGTTTTTTTATATCCTCCTTTTTTTTTCTTTTGTATTTTGGTTGAAAAGTTTCTGTTGACCTGTCTTCAAGCTCACTGATTATTTCCTCAGCTGTGTTGTGTCTAGTGAAAAGTTCATCAAAGTCATTCTCCAGTTCTGTTGCTGTGTTTTTTATTTCTATCATTTCTTTTTTCTTTTTTTTTTTTTCTTAGAATTTCCTTATGCTAAAGCTGAAGCTCCAGTATTTTGGCCACCTCATGTGAAGAGTTGACTCATTGGAAAAGACTTTGATGCTGGGAGGGATTGGGGGCAGGAGGAGAAGGGGACGACAGAGGATGAGATGGCTGGATGGCATCATGGACTCGATGGACGTGAGTCTGAGTGAACTCCGGGAGATGGTGATGGACAGGGAGGCCTGGCGTGCTGCGATTCATGGGGTTGCAAAGAGTCGGACATGACTGAGCGACTGAACTGAACTGAACTGACATTGTCAGTTGGATCTGTTGTCTGCCTTTTCTGTTAGAGCCTTTGACATATTAATCCTAGTTATTTTGATGTCCTTGTTTGAAAATTCCAACATCTGTTTTCATATTTGAGCCTGGTTCTAATGAGTGCTTGTCTCTTTGGAGTGTGGGGTAGAGATAGGAGGAGGGGGTTTGGGGATGGAGCAGAGAGAAGAATCCATAATTTGACCGCCTGCAAAGGAGAAATGGACAAGATGAGGCATGAGTAAAGCATGTCAGCAAGAGCTGTTGTCTTTTCTCAACTCAAAGAATAAGGAAATGCAGTAGTAAATGAGGAGAGGAAAATATGAGATGGGGTGAAGGGAGCAATTACAAAAGAAGCTGTCACCAAAGTTGAAAACCATTGCCTCCTGTCTTCAAAGCTTTTCAATTTGCCATGATATTGCTCCTTGCAGGGGAATTCTTGGGAACTGTATGGTGCAACTATAAACTTTATAAAAAGTCAGCTGTTGAATCTGTGCAATAAATGTTTATGTTGGCAAAATTTTCTTTTCCTCTTCTGTTATGCTAGCAATTATTTTCTCAAATTCTCATATCTTCTAAGGGAATGTATGTTTTATTTATCATTTTTTCAAGGTTAAGAATCTTATAAAAAAAAGTATAATAATTAAGATTTTTGCCTCTGCAGTCTCACAATGGCCATTAATTAATTATCTTAGATAAGTTATTTATCTTAACCAAAATTTAGTTCTTTATCTGTAAAATCTGGATAACACACATCTTCCAGAATATTGTGAAGTTTCAGTGAGATAATGTATGTAATAAGTATGGTTAGTGCTAGGCACTGGACCAGTAAATAGTAAATACTAAATAATGAGTAGCTATCATATTATTATAGTTTCTATTATTATATCTGATATTTTTCTCTATGAGGAAATCCTGCCATGATCTAAAAATGACAAGACCTTATTTGAGTTTCCAAAAATCAGTTTATATGACTAGCTTCTACCATGTTTAACATTATATGAGTAAAGCATGTCAGCAAGAGCTGTTGTCTTTTCTCAACTCAAAGAATAAGGAAATGCAGTAGTAAATGAGGAGAGGAAAATATGAGATGGGGTGAAGGGAGCAATTACAAAAGAAGCTGTCACCAAAGTTGAAAACCATTGCCTCCTGTCTTCAAAGCTTTTCAATTTGCCATGATATTGCTCCTTGCAGGGGAATTCTTGGGAACTGTATGGTGCAACTATAAACTTTATAAAAAGTCAGCTGTTGAATCTGTGCAATAAATGTTTATGTTGGCAAAATTTTCTTTTCCTCTTCTGTTATGCTAGCAATTATTTTCTCAAATTCTCATATCTTCTAAGGGAATGTATGTTTTATTTATCATTTTTTCAAGGTTAAGAATCTTTAAAAAAAAGTATAATAATTAAGATTTTTGCCTCTGCAGTCTCACAATGGCCATTAATTAATTATCTTAGATAAGTTATTTATCTTAACCAAAATTTAGTTCTTTATCTGTAAAATCTGGATAACACACATCTTCCAGAATATTGTGAAGTTTCAGTGAGATAATGTATGTAATAAGTATGGTTAGTGCTAGGCACTGGACCAGTAAATAGTAAATACTAAATAATGAGTAGCTATCATATTATTATAGTTTCTATTATTATATCTGATATTTTTCTCTATGAGGAAATCCTGCCATGATCTAAAAATGACAAGACCTTATTTGAGTTTCCAAAAAATCAGTTTATATGACTAGCTTCTACCATGTTTAACATTAGTTAATAAAAATTTGTGTATAATATATACATCAGTCAGTTAAGTTCAGTCGCTCAGTCATATCCAACTCTTTGCGACCCCATGAATCGCAGCTCGCCAGGCCTCCCTGTCCATCACCAACTCCCAGAGTTCACTCAGGCTCAAGTCCATTGAGTCAGTGGTACCATCTAGCCATTCCATCCTCTGTCGTCCCCTTCTCCTCCTGCCCTCATTCCCTCTCATCATCAGAGTCTTCTCCAATGAGTCAACTCTTCACATGAGGTGGCCAAAATATAGGAGTACTGGAATTTCAGCTTTAGCATCATTCCTTCCAAAGAAATCCCAGGGTTGATCTCCTTCAGAATGGACTGGTTGGATCTCCTTGCAGTCCAAGGGACTCTCAAGAGTCTTCTCCAACACCATAGTTCGAAAGCATCAGTTCTTCAATGCTCAGCTTTCTTCATGTGTGTATATAAAAGCATATTTCTATATGAATATGCATATATATATACACACACACACTTGTGTTTGCTTAGAAAAAATTCTGGAGAATACACAAAAAGCTTATTACCCTAGTTATTACTAGAGAGTTGAGATAGAAAATGGGGAAGAGAATAAAAAAATTTTACTTTTTATCTTATACTCTTTCATTTGTTTAAAGTTTTATAACATAAACGATATTACTTCTTTTTTTAATCTTAGAATATTTTATTTCGGTGCATACCAGATTCAGGTCCTCCCCCTAAGACATGAGTATATTAAAGGCTCAGAGAATTCTCACTATAAATAAACGTGTAATCTTGTTTTACCTTTTTTTCCAAATGTATTTCACCATAGGATCTAGAATTCTGTTTTCTTGGTATATGTGTTAGAGTTTTCATACCTGTGAACTTTTTCCTTGCTTTGGAGTCATTCGAGAAAAAGTATCTGGTAAATGGTATAATTTTGTAAAAGAAGCAATAAAACTTGGATATGTTTATAAACAATCTTTGAACTATACAGATACATAAATAAAAAAGGATCACAAAATTTAAGTTAATTGTTGTTTTAATAATTATGTTATATATTGAATTTTATTGTGGTAAGATGAGTGGGAAAACAGTCTTCCTATATAAGTGATTTAAGAAAAGTTCTCAGACTATCAGGAACTATTTTGGATATGCTGTTGGAAGCTTCAGCAGTAGGAAAGTGTTAGGGACAAAATGTGCTTTTTCATGTTGTCACACTCGACTTGAGATCACATCAAGAGGAGACTGTGGAGACTTCCTCAGGGCATAGAACACAATTCTGTGTTTTATCGGATGGGACACAAATCCTTTTGGTTGTCAGACCACATGCTTCATTTGCAAGTTCAAATCTTTCAGGAAAAAATAAAATACCCAGTTAACACTCTCTTCTTTTAAAAAGAGAAAAGCACAGCCTGTGGGGTATTTTATTGAACATGCAGCAAATCCAGCCCTTTTCTTTTGTTGCACACTCTGGATCTAGATGTAAGCACCCATAACCCCTCTCTCTGTAAGCCTTTCCCAGGCACTCAGACTCTGCATACTCCACTGGGACCTGACACCACATAAATCCTGAATTACATTTGGTATTTAGTTCATATAGGGATGGGCTAAGTTATATCAAAACAGGTTTTCTGGTGCAGTGATGATGATTTGAGCCATGAAAGACGTGTTATCAGCACTGACAGTTGACATTCCTCACCAGAGAGTAAACACAAGCCCAAGAATTATATGCTAATACTGCCCTCCAATCCATAGTTTTAGAACAAGTTGTACTACTGAGAGACTAAAGAACTGGGGATATGTGAAGACATACATTTTGTCTGATTTCTTTGCTTCAGTCTGTACTGCCATTCTGTTCTTTTCCTCTATTTCTTTGCATTGATCGCTGAAGAAGGCTTTCTTATCTCTTCTTGCTATTCTTTGGAACTGTGCATTCAGATGCTTATATCTTTCCTTTTCTCCTTTGTTTTTTGCCTCTCTTCTTTTCACAGCTATTTGTAAGGCCTCCTCAGACAGCCATTTTGCTTTTTTGCATTTCTTTTCCACGGGGATGGTCTTGACCCCTATTTCCTGTACAATGTCACAAACCTCATTCCGTAGTTCATCAGGCACTCTATCTCTCAGATCTAGGCCCTTAAATCTATTTCTCTCTTCCACTGTATAATCATAAGGGATTTGATTTAGGTCATACCTGAATGGTCTAGTTCTTTTCCATGGGGATGGTCTTGATCCCTGTCTCCTGTACAATGTCACAAACCTCATTCCATAGTTCATCAGGCACTCTATCTATCAGATCTAGGCCCTTAAATCTATTTCTCACTTCCACTGTATAATCATAAGGGATTTGATTTAGGTCATACCTGAATGGTCTAGCGATTTTCCCTACTTTCTTCAATTTGAGTCTGAATTTGGTAATAAGGAGTTCATGATCTGAGCCACAGTCAGCTCCTGGTCTTATTTTTGTTGACTGTGTAGAGATTCTCCATCTTTGGCTGCAAAGAATATAATTAATCTGATTTCGGTGTTGACCATCTGTTGACGTCCATGTGTAGAGTCTAGGGAACTAATGACTCCAGGGAACTAATGTCCTATTCTCTTCCTATTACTGTTTTAAAATGCTTCTCAATAGTGTTCATACTTTTCAGCAAATGCCAGCTGGCTGTGACTTCTTTAGCTGCTTCTAACAGATTCAGATCAAGACTAGATTATATACTGCAAGGCTTAATGATGGTGTAAACAATCTCCCTCAGCTAAAATTACCTTAAGTAGTAAGGTAAAACAAAGCAAAAAATCTTAAGAGGCTGAGATTCGAGGTTTCCAGAGGAAAAGGAAACATTCATTGTACTCACAGGGGCAGTATTTATGTAAGTGCCTGTCATGGTCCAGGCATATGATTGTTCTAGAACTCTTTCTAAATGTATATCTAAATCTACAATGAGAAGTCCCATTTCTGAACACATTTAAAATTGTGATAGTCATAGTTAAACCTAAGAATATCAGAAGGGGCTTATTTGCATTACTGTATTTAAAATAACAATAACCACCATGACATTTATAAATTATAAATTGCATATTTACTGTTTGTCAGAAACTACGCTAATCTCTTTGCTTGCGTTATCTCATCTAAAACTCACAACAACTCGGTGAATAAGGTACTATTTTAAACCATTTTACATATTTGAAAATTATGTAAACCAAGGGAAACCAAGGTAAGTGACACACAGTAAATGTCATGACTAACTTAAAAGCTCATACTTAACCTCTGTGCTATACTAACTTTGGAATTTTAGCGATGAGGAGAAAAGAACTGGTCTTATTTATGTCACTATGAAGTGATTCACATTGATACCTTGATGGTAACTGCTCATATAAGCTATTTCAATTTAAGCCAACTTCATCTATAATTTTACCTTTTAGGTGAACCACATTCCAGTTGGGCATACACACAGTTTTGGCTGTAAAATGAATTAATTACTATTAATAGAGTCTTTTGGAGAAGGCAGTGGCACCCCACTCCAGCACTCTTGCCTGGAAAATCCCATGGAAGGAGCCTGGTAGGCTGCAGTCCATGGGGTTGCGAAGAGTCAGAGACTACTGAGCAACATCATTTTCACTTTTCACTTTCATGCATTGGAGCAGGAAATGGCAACTCACTCCAGTGTTCTAGCCTGAAGAATCCCAGGGATGCGGGAGCCTACTGGGCTGCCATCCATGGGACTACACAGAGTCAGACATGACTGAAGGGACTTAGCAGCAATAGAGTCTTTAGTAGGGTCCAGGTGCTGCTCTCAGGTAGGTGTTATTTCTGTCATCCCTACTAAAGCCATAAGGGGTTAAGTTTACACTGCTTGTGAGCACAAGAGCTGGGATTCAAACACAGGCACTTTGGTCCAAAGGCTCCAAGTCACTGCTCTACAGCCCTTCAACTGAAAGAGTTAATGAGCCAGTAACAATAATGAATTTTGTTCTTTGAGAAGTGAGGGTTGGAGCAGAGTGCCTTAGGTGGCCCAGGAGTTTCATCATTTTACAACATAACATTTTCTCTTTGCTGCTAACCCTTTTGGGAAGCTAAATTTTATGTCAGAAGTAGACATCAAGAGAGAGAGGAATGGCCATAGCTATTTAATTGGCCTGGGGACCCCCTGTATCAGCTCCCACTCAGCATCACCCACTTCCTAACAGAGTAAGCTGGTAAGGTTCACTGTTTGAGAATAAATATGAAAATCTTCAGAAAACATGCATTTCTCTTCTCTTCTAATCACTCCTCTTGTCTTACTGAGTCCATAACCTTAGGTAGGTTCAATGCTCTATGCTTGCTCCTCTTTGAAATGTCTTATTAATGTCTGAGTGGAAAGTGTGCTATTAATAATGAATATTTATTGTATTTATCTTCAGGATTAGAAATATAACTATAGATTTTAATGAGGTGGTATGTTATTAACATGTATTTGGTGCTTTAAATTTTCACAATCTTATTTACAATGCACAGTTTACAACGTCAGTTCCATTTCTTTCATAAAAACAGAGTAACATTTTACAAAGTGACTTGCTTAAAGTTATGCAGCATACTTATGGTGAATATTCCTAGCTTGGATAACTCTTTAACCACAAGTTCTTATTGTCATTGATGATCTAACAGTAGCAAAAATGTAACTTGCATGCACTTAACTTGCAGTGCTAAGCACTCTAAGTATATAATCCAGTTCCCATAACAACTCGAAGAAGAGGTTATTTTTACTCCATTTTACAGATGAGAAGTCAGAGTCTCAGAGAAGCCAAATCAGTTACCTAAGACTGCACATTCATTGAGTGACAGAGAATCAGGATCCAAACTCTGGTCTGTCTGACTCCTGGGCCTTCCCTCTAAACCCTGGGGAATAAGAATACATGTGTAAAACAGTGGCTCCAGCTGGGAAAGAATCCGCCTGCAATGCAGGAGACCTGGCTTCAGTCCCTGGATTGGGACAATCCCCTGAAGAAGGGAAAAGCTAATCACTCCGGTATTCTGGCCTAGAGAATTCCACGGGCTTCCCTGATAGCTCAGTTGGTAAAGAATCCACCTGCCAGTGCAGGAGACCCCAGTTCAATTCCTGAGTTGGGAAGATCTGCTGGAGAAGGGATAGGCTACTGACTCCAGTATTCTTGGGCTTCCGTGGTGGCCCAGCAGGTAAAGAATCTACCTGCAGTGCCAGTAGACCTGGGTTCAGTCCCTGGGTTGGGGAGATACCCTGGAGAAGGGAAAAGCTACGCACTCCAGTATTTTGGCCTGGAGAACTCCATGGACAGTCCATGGGGTCACAAAGAGTTGGACATGACTGAGCGACTTTCAATTCAATAAATTCAATGTGTCAAATGTTCTTCTTACCTAAAATTTTTTAAGTGAGAAGACAGGACGAGGACTTGCACATCTGTGCCAGAACAAGGAAGTATAGTTATTAGCTTAACCCTCTAAACATAGGGTTCAAAATAAAACAGAACAAGGCATGACATGTTCCTGTTTCTATCATTAGGTTCTACGTTGCTTATGTTTTAAATGAAAACGTACTGGGTTAAGGACATTGAATTGTGGCTCAGCTGGTTTAGTGTAATACTGCTCTCCATCTACACTATTTACTAACAACAATGCTGCTGCTGCTGCTGCTGCTGCTGAGTTGCTTCAGTCGTGTCCAACTCTGTGTGACCCCACAGACAGCAGCCCACCAGGCTCCACCGTCCCTGGGATTCTCCAGGCAAGAACACTGGAGTGGGTTGCCATTTCCTTCTCTTAGGAATAATAAAATAATTAATAACTCTATTAGTTATATATTAATAAATATAAAGTTTATTATATAACAATACAGTGTAATACTTAATAATATAATAATATGAAATAATAATTAGGAAATCATTAGTTGACAGCAGGAAACATTGGTTATAGGTTGTAAAAAGGTACTGCAAAAATAGGAAATGATATTAATACTGTGGGTACACATATACAGACATATGCACACACACAGACACACAGATGTGTATTTGTTATTCAGGTATAAGAATATAGATCATGTCTAAAAATGGCTTTGTGCACTCTATCAGAATATGACTGCTTTTCAAATTGAATAACGTCCGGTTAAAAGTAGGTTCATTTGCATAAATTGGACTTCCCTGGTAGCTCAGATGGTAAAGTGTCTGTCTACAATGCTGGAGACCGGAGTTCGATCCCTGGGTCTGGATGATCCCCTGGAGAAGGAAGTGGCAATCCACTCCAGTACTATTGCCTGGAAAATCCCATGGACAGAGGAGCCTGGCAGGCTACAGTCCATGGGGTTGCAAAGAGTCAGACACGACTGAGTGACTTCACTTTCACTTTTTTTTCATGCTTATCCAAAACAACATTTCAAAAATTTGCAGCAATTGAGAATCCCAGGGACCGGGGAGCCTGGTGGGCTGCCATCTATGGGGTCACACAGAGTCAGATACGACTGAAGCAATTTAGCAGATTGCGGTAGGAGAAGGTATATCAATAGGGCTGAACATGTTGCATAATTCTTTTTTTAATGCTAAATCTTAGGGCAGTTAAAGATGATTATTTATCAGGATCAAGATATATTTATTGGATTGCCCAAAAAGTTTGGGTTTTTCTGTAAGACGTAACAGAAAACCCCTAAGTGAAATTTTTGGCCCATCCAATATAATAGTAAAAACATAAACTTTTCAGCCAATTTATTAATCAAGAATTATGCTTTTTTTAATGAAATTAAGAGATTCTTGCTCCTTGGAAGAAAAGTTATGACCAACCTAGATAGCATATTAAAAAGCAGAGACATTATTTTGCTGCAAAGGTCCATCTAGTCAAAGCTTTGGTTTTTCCAGTAGTCATGTATGGATGTGAGAGCTGGACTGTAAAGAAAGCTGAGCACTGAAGAATTGATGCTTTTGAACTGTGGTGTTGGAGAAGACTCTTGAGAGTCTCTTGGACTGCAAGGAGATCCAACCAGTACATCCTAAAGGAAATCAGTCCTGAATATTCATTGGAAGGATTGATGCTGAAGCTGAAACTCCAATACTTTGGCCACCTGATGCAAAGAACTGACTCACCAGAAAAGACCCTGATGCTGGAAATGATTGAAGGCAGGAGGATAAGGGGACGATAGAGGATGAGATGGTTGGATGGCATCACAGACTTAATGGACATGAGTTTGAGTAAACTCCAGGAATTGGTAATGGACAGGGAAGCCTGGCTTACTGCATTCCATGGGGTCACAAAAAGTAAGACACAGCTGAGTGATTGAACTGAACTCACTGATGCTTTTTCTGGCACAAGCTGAAATAAAGATTGCTGGGAGAAATATCAATAACCTTAGATAAGCAGGTAACACCATCCTTGTGGCAGAAAGCAAAGAGAAACTAAAGAACCCCTTGATGAACATGAAAGAAGAGAGTGAAAAGCTGGCTTAAAACTCAACATTCAAAAAACTAAAATTATGGCATCTGGTCTCATCACTTCATGGCAAAATAGATGGGTAAACAATGGAAGTAGTGAAAGACTTTATTTTCTTGGGCTTCAAAATCATTGTGGATGGTGACTGCAGCCAGGAAATTAAAAGATGCTTGCTCTTTGGAAGAAAAGCTATGACAAACCTAGACAGCATATTAAAAAACTAGAGACATCACTTTGCCAACAAAGGTCCATTTAGTCAAAGCTACTGTTTTCTTTCTAGTAGTCATGTATGGATGTGAGAGTTGAACCATAAAGAAGGGTGAATGCTGAAGAATTGATGCTTTCGAACTGTAATGTTGGAAAAGACTCCTTAGAGTCCCTTGGACTGCGAGGAGATCAAACTAGTCAATCCTAAAGAAATCAGTCCTGAATATTCTTTGGAAGGACTGATGCTGAAGCTGAAACCTCAATACTTTGGCCACCTAATACAAAGAGCCGACTCATTGGAAAAGACTCTGATGCTGGGAAAGATTGAAGGCTGGAGGAGAAGGGGTAACAGATGATAAGATGGTTGGATGGCATCACTGATTCAATGGACATGAGTTTACCAAGTTCTGGGAGATGGTGAAGGACAGGGAAGCCTGGCATGCTGCACTCCATGGGGTTGCAAAGAGTTGGACGTGACTAAGAGACTGAATAACAACCTTCAAACTGCTTTTATTCAAGGCAGGGATTAAGGTGACCACATTTCCTACGGTAAACTCCTCATCTGTTTTTGTTGTTGTTGTTGCCCAGTTGCTCTAGCCAACCAAAACGCAAGTCCCTGAACTGGCCAAGCTGTTTCACAGCCTTTGCTTGAGCTGTTTACATTGCCTGGGAAGTACTCTTTCCCCTGCCCATCCTCATCTGCCAAAGACTTATCTCCAAGATACTTTCCCCTAAGAAACTGCTCTAGATTCATTACTATTCTCCTTCCTTAAGAAGTGACCATTTCCTCCACAGGCACTTCCCTACACATTCTCCTTCTATTACGGTACTCATCTCCTTATCACATTCACTACCTTACACGCTTCTCTACTGACTCGATTATAAACTGTGTTGAAACCTGTCATTCTGTAATAGACTCTGTGAACCCCTCCAAAGACATTTTTTTGTGTGTGATGTATCATGAAGTCTAGGATTTAGATGAGTGCCAGAGCATTTCCTTCAGTCTTTTATATGAGTTCTTACTTTTACCATAGCTGGTTGTGTAGTTGGTAAGAACCTGCTTACCTATGTAGGACACACAAGAGATGTGGGTTTGATCCTTGGGTCAGGAAGACCCCCTGGCAAAGGAAATGACAATCCACTCCAGTATTCTTAAGCAGGAAATCCCATAGACAGAAGAGCATGGCAAGCTATGGTCCAGGGGGTCACATAGAGTTGGACATGACTGAGCACTCACACATCCAACAGGGAAAAGAACATTAAAAATTCTTTAATTTGTTGGCCATGTTTAATTGACTTCCTTCTGAGGTCAAGAACCCTATTTGTCTCCAGAGCACTTCCACTATACAGAACACCCCCCAGAGCTTATCCATTATCTCTGTAAATGTTAATACTCTTATTTAGCTGGCAAGCTCTAGTGAGCACAGTGAGTTCTGTAACTTGAGCAGATTTTCCTCTCTGTAAAGGGTTATATTCTAAGGGTGAAGTGAATTTTTTTAAACCTATTTTAAAATTTTTACCTAATAATCTTCTATTTTTGTTTTAAAATACGACCCTTCAAGAAGAAAAGTTCAGTCTGCATTTTCTAATGAAATTTCTAATAAATCTCTTTCAGGCCTGGGTTTTACGAACAGAGGTTGGAGTGAATTTTCCTCTTCTTCAGGCAGTGGAAGAAAAGTTGCAGGATTTAAGTAGTAGATGGTAATGAACAGGGAGGCCTGGCGTGCTGTGATTCATGGGGTTGCAAAGAGTCGGACTCGACTGAGCAACTGAACTGAATTGAAAAATGATCACAAGTAAGTAATAGAAAAGGTGATAGAATTTCATAGGAGGTAAGTGTATTTATGAAGATCTCTGGTGTATTTTCAGCTAGAATCAAAGACTTTACAATATGAAGGAACATCAGATTTAAAGGCGGCTCCCCAACAAGTTGCCAATATGTCTACTAGTTTAGTTGCTGTGACTATTGTTAGACAAATCACAGTGGGAAGCTGATTATAACTCACAAAAGGCCTGTTCATGTTTAAGATTCAAAGAAGTTTCCTTACTAAGGATTTAATTCATAAAGTCTTTGGTAAGGAAGATGCTATACAAAGACATTATTATTTCAGAAGAATTGGTAATTCACTTCTTGAAAAAGCCAGTGCCATCTAGGATTCTACTTAATTGTGTCTTAGTTATTGGCCTGGCAAAGTTTTGAACAGCCTATAGTCTGTCAGAAGTAAAGAGTTCATTTTCTGGGGATATATCATGTCCTAGCTAATGAACTTTACTTTGATAAAATTATAAGTTCTCTTTTGGGAAACTTATAGCCTTTCTGAACTGAAACAGCAAGTAGAGAGAATCAGTCTAAGTGTTTAGGTCATTTTCCGAACACAACAAAAGGTCATCCATATTTTGGTTACAGGCAGAATCACAGAAAAATGTACAGTCTTTGAGGTTGGGGTTGTTGAATTGTGAGGAGCAGGAGTGTACCTCTTGGATACTTCCCTCGTGGTCTAGTGGTTCACCTTCCAAGGCAGGGAGTACCAGTTCAATCCCTGACTGGGAAGCCAAGATTCCACATGCTTCATGGCCAAAAACCCAAAACATAAAACAGAAGCAATATTGTAACAAATTCAATAAAGACTTTAAAAAAATGATCCACATTAAAAAAAATCTTAAAAAAGAAAAAGGTGTACCTCTGAAATTCTAAACATAACTGTCCAAGACCTTGATTTCCCCAGGAAAAGGCAAACAAGCATTAACTATTTGATCTAGAGAAAAACATCAAGCGGTAGAATTTCACGGGAGAACCATCAGCTCCTCAATAAACAATATCAACAACAGTTTACATCCTGAGACTTGTCCTCAAAACCTCACCTTGCTGGGTCCATTAATTCTAAACTATAACATCCAAGTAATTCATGTTCTGATTCATATGTAAACCTAATCAACACAATCCTCCCCGCCTAGAGTTAAAAGACCTGGCTTGAACCAAAGTTCAAAATCTCAGTAAATACCCCATCTTTGCCCTTCTTTCATGGAGACACCATTTAAACATTTCTGTGGCAGTGTTCTTTCTTGCTGCAGTAAACAATAAATTCAGCTTTGTGGTATCCACAGGTTGTTTAAGTAATGTGAGGGAGCCATTATTTGACAGTCCTTGGATATTAGGGATTTTGTCTCATTTATTTTTGTCTTTTACAGTATCTGATGAAGCTTAAGAAACCTAGGAAACACTTTAAAATGTTACAAATCAATATTTGTTGAATGAATGAATGATTGCAATATTTTGAACTCTTGAATGTTAGGCAAGGTGGCAAGGGTCTTTCTGAAAGGAGACAGTTCTCATGAGTGGTGGTACCTTCTCTTTAGGGATCATTTGGATTAGGATCACCAGATATAGAGTTTAAAAATACAAAGAGCTAGAGAACAGAGGAATTTTATGGCAATGAAACTACTCTGTAAGATATTGAACTAGTCAACCTATGTCATACATTTGTCCAAGCCCGTTAAATGTACAACACCAACAGTGAATGGCAATGTAAGCTATTGGTCTTGAGGCAATAATCATGTATCAATGGAGGTGCAATAGTTGTAAGAAATGTAACTTTCCAGTTGGAGACAATGGTAACAGGAGAGGCTTTGTATGTGTAGTGTATGAGTGAATATGGGAAATCTGTATTTTTTCCTAATTCTGCTGTGTACCTAAAATTGCTCTAGAAGAAGAAAGTCTATTAAAAAGTAGAGGAAGCCCAGTTAAATTTGAATTTCAGACAAAGAATAAATTATTTTTAGTATGTGTATCCCATATAATATTTGGAACATACCTATATAAAACTTATTCTGAAAAGATATGATATCTGACAGTCCTTTTCAGGATATGTGCAGGGTATGTTTGGTTGACATGTCATAAGATGGGAGGGAGTGGTGTGTGTGAATACTGTTAGCAGAGGCCAAGAACACTTAATGTCCTGAAATTATGGACAGTTCTATGCAACAAAACACTGTCCCATCAAAAATGCCAATAGCATTATTTGTGAAAATTGGAAGATCTGTTGGGTAGGGAATAAACTTTTCCTCTACCCTCTTCTGTGTAGAAGGACCTACAAATTAAAGTGACAAAAAGCAGATTTATTTGCATGTACTTTTATGCATACAGTTTATTTGTATGCACTAAAGAAGCTACTAACAGAAAAAGAGGCCGGCTCATTAAATGGTTAAAGTTAGGAGTTTATATACCTGACTCAATAAGAGAAAAAGAGAGAGGAGAAAAGACTTCTACCGGAAGAATTTCAAGTTTATTTAAGAAAGGCAAATGGGTTTTAGGAGAACAAAGGAGAGATAAGAGATAAAAAGTTTGTGATAGTGTTTGTCTAAGAAGTTGCCATTGCCTTCTCCATCTAAGAAGGTACTGGTGGCTTTTCCTCTTCAAGGTTATAAATTTCTCCAGAGAGGGGATTGATGATAGATTTACTCCTGGCTTCCTTTGTGGGAGTGAAAACTGCCAGAGGAGGGAATTTATGGCAACCTCATTTCCCCTAAATTTCTGCTTTTAATAAAGGAAGATCCAAAGCAGATTCTTTCTACATCTGTTGAATCTCCAACATCTTTAGCTTAAAATAATCTTTATACCAACTCTGGGGTTTTGAGTAGACCCCAATAGACTCTTATTTGTGAATTTTCTTTCTCTTTAAATGTGTTTTGTGTACAATCTTTGGAAAGAATAGTATTAATTATAATCAGAATTTGGTAATAATTTTTCCTATTTATCCTCAGAAGGAGTCAGCTGTGATACACTGTAAAAGACAGAAATTGAAGCCTGAGTTTTGAATGTCTAAATAACTTCGTTTTTTGTATACTATAGACTCCGATAATAGTGAATAGGATACTCTTTTTAATCAGCTCTGTATTTCCTTTTTCAAGAATAAAAATCTAAGGATCAATGTAGTCAAAGTTGTTAAAGCTAAAATGTATGAGCAATTTCTTCATTTAATAATAATACTGAAAAGCCAAAAAAAAAAATACAGTTGCAAGGTTCTTAATGATAAAAATGATTTCTAAAATGGAAAACACTTTCCAACATGGAAACCAAGTCAAATAAACAATGGGTAATTTGAAACATTTCAATTTAAAAGTAAAACCTACATTCTCACCTATCAAACAGGGCCAAAAGTGTGAGTCTGTCAAAGTTAATGCCAATCCACAGCTGAGGCAAGATCCAAAAGCGATAATAGTGTTTAACTTTGTGAGCAGCTTCTTCTGTTGGACCGTAAGTAGCTGCCAAATCAGGGCTTAGATCAATGTCTTGTTGTTCCAATAAATCTGTGTCGATGGTCAATAGTCTGTTCAGTCGGATCTGTGGAAGAGAAAGCTAAAAGAAAATCAGCACTGAAAGGCTTAAAATATCTTTAATCAAGTCATGATTCAAGGGCTACCCAATCAGCTTGCCGATTATCAAAACCACCTTAATTCTCTGTATTAGTCCACGCTTGTGGATGCTTTATGATCATTAGAAACTACAGAAGGTGACAAAGGAAGAAAACTACAACAAAGCAAATCAACTGATGGGGCTTTTGGAAAGATTTCATTAGGAAGTATTTGAAATTTTAGCATTTTATGGCGGTATAGTTGGTGGATCCATTCCACGACCTACCGAGATGATTAGTGGTGTCCCTCCCTGTCTCTTCTTTTCTCTCATTAAGCAGTAAAGCTCACTACTATGTTAAATCTAAGCTCCTCTGCACTGGATTCAATGCCTTCAACGCTCAATTCTTCCTACACTCTCTCAACATCGTTATTGCTGTTTTCAAATCCCTCCCATACGCATTTTTGTTTTGGCAGACTGCTCAGCTGAGGCTATACAAGATATTACCACATTACATTTTTTTCAGGTTCAACTCATCCATTCACCTGTTCACCAGTTTCTCTTTCCTCTGAAAGAATCAAAAGTTGACTATATCTAGCATAGCACTAGCCAGAATTGTGCTATCTCAAGGCTCTCACACCACTTAATGGTGGAAAATACTACTACTCCATTTAACACAAAGGACTTGAGCAAACATTATAATTAATCCCCTTGGCACTAAATTTATCTAAATCTCTCTTATGTATGGCTTATAAGGATTTCATCTACTTTATTTTTTTAACCTCAATATATACATCTTTACATATATCACACAAAGACAGTGCTATCTTTGTTATCTTTTAAAATATACCCACTGTATCTTGTATGTTTTTTCAATAGAGCAATAATGCCACTAAGCTCTCCACTCAAACACACACACACACAGACATACACACTGATATGAAAATAACTAAGTTAACCAACAGTTGACAGTACCAAATCAGTTAGCTATGTACCAAAATCATAATATTCAAAGTGAAGTTTTAAAATAGCACACCTCGATGATGACACTGGTGAGTAAATAAGATCCTTATAAACCCTCAGAAGTATAATTACGCATTCATATATAGCTAATCCAACTTTATGGTGCTTTTTATTTATTTCTTAACAAAGGACTTATGAGAAGAGATCCATTATGGAACAGCAAAGGTGATTTTGCCATAGCTTTCAACAAAATCAGTATTATGTAATCTCATCATTTTTCTGCTTTATATAACTAATAAAAATATATCATTTTATAAAAATAAAGGAAAACCTACCACATCATGTGGATAAATCGAACTGAGGTAGAACTGGATACATGAGAATCCGTGTCACTAAAATAAAATGGAAAATACTTTAGGGAATAAACAGCTTGTCAAGTAATAGAAAGAAAAATAAATACATGAACAATTATATGATATTTACACTGTCTTTACTTTTCCATGTAAACTTCAAACTGCAAAGTCAAATTTTCCTAGGGTTGTGACAAGGCAGATACTCTGTAGGTCAGAGTATTTATATTCAAACCTCTTCCTCAACTGAATGAGATCTTGGACAGTTATCTAATCTTTTAATACCTCAGTTTCCTCACAGGATAAGAGTACTTCTAGCACAAGGTTGGGTGACCCTACAGAGCATGGCTCATAGTTTCACTGAGTTAGGCAAGGGTCATGTTTCTGAGAGTTCTAACAAAACGTGACCTAGCAGAGAATGGAATGGCAAAACATTTCAGTATTCTTGCCTTGAGAACCTCATGAACAGTATGAAAAGGCAAAAAGATAGGACACTGAAAGATGAACTCCCCAGGTTGGTAGGTGCCCAATATGCTAATGGAGATCAGTGGAGAAATAACTCCAGAAAGAATGAAGAGACGGAGCCAAAGGAAAACAACACCCAGTTCTGGATGTGACTGGTGATGGAAGTAAAGTCCAATGTTATAAAGAGCACTATTGCTTAGGAACTGGAATGTTAGGTCCATGAATCAGTGTGAATTGGAAGTGGTCAAACAGGAGATGGCAAGAGTGAACATCGACATTTTAGGAATCAGCGAACTAAAATGGACTGGAATGGGTGAATTTAACTTAGATGATCATTATGTCTACTACTGTGGGCAAATCCCTTAGAAGAAATGGAGTAGCCATCACAGTCAAAAAAGAGTCCAAAATGCAGTACTTGAATGCAATCGCAAAAATGACAGAATGATCTCTGTTTATTTCCAAAGCAAACCATCCAATATCACAGTAATCGAAGTCTACGCCCCAACCAGTATTGCTAAAGAAGCTGAAATTGAACAGTTCTATGAAGACCTACAAGACCTTCCAGAACTAACTCCCCAAAATACTCCTTTGATGTCCTTTTCATCATAGGGGATTGGAATGCAAAAGTAGGAAGTCAAGAAAGACCTGGAGTAACAGGCAAACTTGGCCTTGGGAAAGCAGGGCAAAGGCTAATAGAGTCCAAGAGAATGCACTGGTCAGAGCAAACAGCCTCTTCCAACAACACAGGAGAAGACTCTACACATGGACATCACCAGATGGTCAATACCAAAATCAGATTGATTATATTCTTTGCAGCCAAAGATGGAGCTCTATACAGTCAGCAAAAACAAGACCAGGAGCTGACTGTGGCTCAGATCATGAACTCCTTATTGCCAAATTCAGACTTAAATTGAAGAAAGTAGGGAAAACCACTAGACCATTCAGGTATGGGGCTTCCCTGGTGGCTCAGAGGTTAAAGCGTCTGCCTCCAATGCGGGAGACCTGGGTTTGATACCTGGGTTGGGAAGATTCCCTGGAGAAGGAAATGGCAATCCACTCCAGTATTCTTCTGTGGAGAATCCCATGGACGGAGAAGTCTGGTAGGTTACAGTCCACGGGGTCGCAAAGAGTCGGACATGACTTGAGCGACTTCACCTCACCTCACTTCATTCAGGTATGACCTAAATCAAATCCCTTACGATTATACACCGGAAGTGAGAAATAGATTCAAGGGATTAGCTCAGATAGACAGAATGCCTGAAGAACTATGGACAGAGGATCGTGACATTGTACAGGAGGCAGGGATCAAAACCATCCCCAAGGAAAAGCAATGCAAAAAGGCAAAATGGTTGTCTGAGGAGGGCTTACAAATAGCTGTGAATAGAAGAAAAGCGAAAGATAAAGGAGAAATGTTGTCGGACATGACTTGAGCGACTTCACCTCACCTCACTTCATTCAGGTATGACCTAAATCAAATCCCTTACGATTATACACCGGAAGTGAGAAATAGATTCAAGGGATTAGCTCAGATAGACAGAATGCCTGAAGAACTATGGACAGAGGATCGTGACATTGTACAGGAGGCAGGGATCAAAACCATCCCCAAGGAAAAGCAATGCAAAAAGGCAAAATGGTTGTCTGAGGAGGGCTTACAAATAGCTGTGAATAGAAGAAAAGCGAAAGATAAAGGAGAAATGTAAAGAGATACCCATTTGAATGCAAAATTCCAAAGAACAGCAAGGAGAGATAAGAAAGTCTTCCTCAGTGATCAGTGCAAAGAAATAGAAGAAAACAATAGAAAGGAAAAATCTAGAGATCTTGTCAAGAAAATTACAGATACCAAGGGAACACTTCATGCAACGGTGGGCATAATAAAGAACAGAAATGGTATGGCCCTAACAGAAGCAAAAGATACTAAGAAGAGGTGGCAAGAACACACAGAAGATCTATACAAAAAAGATCTTCACAATCACAATGGGGTGATCACTCACCTAGAGCCAGACATCCTGGAATGTGAAGTCAAGTGGCCCTTAGGAAGCATCATTATGAACAAAGCTAGTGGAGGTGATGGAATTCCAGTTGAGCTATTTCAAATCCTAAATGATGCTGTGAACGTGCTGCACTCAATATGTCAGCAAATTTGGAAAGCTCGGCAGTGGCCACAGGACTGGAAAGGGTCAGTTTTCATTCCAATCCCAAAGAAAGGCAATGCCAAAGAATGCTCAAACTCCCGCACAACTGCACTCATCTCACACACTAGCAAAGTAATGCTCAAAATTCTCCAAGCCAGGTTTCAACAGTACGTGAACCATGAACTTCCTGATGTTCAAGGTGATTTTAGAAAAGGCAGAGGAAACAGAGATCAAATTGCCAACATTCACTGGATCATCGAAAAAGCAAGAGAGTTCTAGAAAAATATCTATTTCTGCTTTATTGACTACGCCAAAACCTTTGACTGTGTGGATCACAACAAATTCTGGAAAATTCTTAAAGAGATGGGAATACCACACCACTTGACCTGCCTCCTGAGAAATATGTATGCAGATCAAGAAGCAATAGTTAGAACTGAGTTCCAAATTGGGAAAGGAGTATATCAAGGCTGTACATTGTCACCCTGCTTATTTAACTTCTATGCAGAGTACATCATGAGAAATGCTAGACTGGAATCAAGATTGCTGGGAGAAATATCAATAACCTCAGATATGCAGATGACACCAACCTCATGGCAGAAAGTGAAGAAGAACTAAAGAGCCTGTTGATGAAAGCAGAAGA
Organism: Madoqua kirkii; assembly: GCA_006408675.1. Classification (NCBI taxonomy): domain Eukaryota; kingdom Metazoa; phylum Chordata; class Mammalia; order Artiodactyla; family Bovidae; genus Madoqua; species Madoqua kirkii. The sequence goes on from SJYC01097741.1 coordinate 32,981, forward strand.
GGAGAGTGAAAACACTGGCCTAAAACTCAACATTCAGAAAACTAAGATCATGGCATCTAGTCCCATCACTTCATGGCAAATAGATGGGTAAACAATGGAAACAGTGACAGACTTTATTTTGGGGGGCTCCAAAATCACTACAGATGGTGATTACAGCCATGAAATTAAAACACACTTACTCCTTGGAAGGAAAGTTATGAACATCCTAGACATCATATTAAAAAGCAGAGATATTCCTTTGCCAACAAAGGTCCGTCTAGTCAAAACTATAGTTTTTCCAGTAGTCATGTATGGATGTGAGAGTTGGACTTATAAAGAAAGCTGAGCGTGGAAGAATTGATGCTTCTGAATTGTGGTGTTGGAGAAGACTCTTAAAAGTCCCTTAGACTGCAAGGAGATCCAACCAGTCTATCCTAAAGGAAATCAGTCCTGAATATTCATTGGAAGGACTGATGCTGAAGGTGAAACTCCAATACTTTGGCCACCTGATGTGAGGAACTGACTCATTTGAAAAGACCCTGATGCTGGGAAAGATTGAAGGCGGGAGGAGAAATGGACGACAAAGGATGAGATAGTTAGATGGCATCATCAACTCAATGGACATGAGTCTGAGTAAACTCCGGGAGTTGGTGATGGACAGGGAAACCTGGTGTGCTTAAGTCCATGGGATCATAGAGAGTCGGACACGACTGAACTGATTTTAAGGTTCCTGTGAAAATTGTTTAAGAAAGCAATTAACATACTGCCAGGAGCCACAATAAATTTAATCTATATGGTAGTCTAGAACATGACAATTCAGTTTCCACAGTTCACTCAAGTTTAGATTTCAAAACTTGAGACCTTAACACATTATGGTGTAAGGAACTGTTCATATCTTGAATTATGTTAAACATAATTGTTCTCAGTGCTCCATCCTCCTGTTGCTTCCACAGTTACAAAATCATCTAAACACCCCAATTCAATGTGAGGGGGTAAACTCTGAAACAGTACTACAAGAGCTTAAAGAGTACAGTTTTTTAAATGTTCATGCTAAGTGACCACAAGATTTTATTGTTTTAAATAGCCCCTCAAAACTGAAAAAACTAAGTGAACTGCCCATAGATACGTAACATTTAAATAAGTGTCCCGTTATTAAACAGAAGTCCTAAAATAAAAATCAAATGACCCTTGTGGGGAAAAAAAAGTGAGCTAACCAACCAACAATGAGTTTCAATACAGCAATTTGAAAAAATTAGTAAAACTTTCAGAAAAATTTTAACACATTCTAAATTATAACTGTTATATGATCAAGGTCTCTATTTCTTATTTGCTTTCCTCTAAACTTCTGTTATCTTATATAATTTCTTCCTGAGGGAAGGAGAGAAAAGAAATTAAATGTAACACATGA
>SJYC01097743.1:0-13964 GCA_006408675.1 Madoqua kirkii
TATCACAGCTTTCTTATCCATTCATCTGCTGATGGACATCTAGGTTGTTTCCATGTCCTGGCTATTATAGACAAAGCTGCAGTGAACATTGGGGTACATGTGTCTCTTTCAATTCTTGTTTCCTCAGTGTGTATGCCCAGCAGTGGGATTGCTGGGTCATAAGGTAGTTCTATTTGCAATTTTTTAAGGAATCTCCATACTGTTCTCCATAGTGGCTGTATTAGTTTACATTCCCACCAACAGTGTAAGAGGGTTCCCTTTTCTCCACACCCTCTCCAGCATTTATTGCTTGTAGACTTTTCGATCGCAGCCATTCTGACTGGTGTGAAATGGTACCTCGTTGGGTGAACCTCTATAGGTGACCTTCAATGTGGAGAAACCTTTCATCTTTAACCTAGATGTTTTATCATCAGTGCTGTATAGATTTAGAAGTCTTGAGGCTATTGTAAAAATAAAACTGAAAACCAGAAACAGGAGGCTTAAGTCCAAATCCTAGAACATCAGAGAAATCCTGAATCCAGGGAACATTATTCAATAGGAGCTCATCAAATGCCTCTGTACCTACACTGAAACCAAGTACCACCCAAGGGCCAACAAGTTACAGAGCAAGACATACCATGCAAATTCTCCAGCAACACAGCAACATAGCCCTGAGCTTCAATATACAGGCAGCTCAAAACTACTCCAAAACCAGTGACGTCTCATAACCCATTACTGGACACTTCATAGCACTCCAGAGAGAAGAAATCCAGGTCCACCCACCAGAACTCCAACACAAGCTTCCCTAACCAAGAAACCTTGACAAGCCACTGATAAAACCCCATCCACAGTGAGGAAACTCCATAATAAAGAGAACTCCACAAATTCCCAGAATATAGAAAGGCCACCTCAAATGCAGCAATATAACCAAGATGAAGAGACAGAGGAATACCCAGCAGGTAAAGGAACAGGAGAAATGCCCACCAAACCAAACAAAAGAGGAAGAAATAGGGAATCTACCTGAGAAAGAATTGATGCTTTTGAACTGTGGTGTTGGAGAAGACTCTTGAGAGTCCCTTTGACTGCAAGGAGATCCAACCAATGCATTCTGAAGGAGATCAGCCCTGGGATTTCTTTGGAAGGAATGATGCTAAAGCTGAAACTCCATTACTTTGGCCACCTCATGTGAAGAGTTGACTCATTGGAAAAGATTCTAATGTTGGGAGGGATTGGGGGCAGGAAGAGAAGGGGACGATAGAGGATGGAATGGCTGGATGGCACCACTGACTTGATGGACGTGAATCTGAGTGAACCATGGGAGTTGGTGATGTGACAAGGAGGCCTGGTGTGCTGCGATTCATGGGGTTGCAAAGAGTCGGATACGACTGAGTGACTGAACTGAACTGAACTGAACTGTACTGCCAACCCTGGGTGGTTAACTTGTAAATGTGCTCACCTCACTGGGAGGGGGTGACAGGGATAGGTCAGAGAAGGGATGAATGAACTTTTGTAGACCTAAAAGCATCCCCAGAGTAGAACACCACAGGCCCTGTGTCAGTAGCTTTTCTTTCAAAGAAGAGAAGCCCTGACTCAGAACTAGAAGTGCCTTATAAATAATGTGTCCCCCTTGTTACATATGAGGAAATTGAGGCCCAGACAGATGATATGAGTTACCTAAGGGAATAAAAATTCTGATCAAATAAGTCACATTCTTTGGTATTCTGATAATTACTGAATACTCATTATAAGATTATTTCTTGAGTATTTCAAATTGATACTTGCTGTGTCTATAAAGACATATAAATCTTTGTCTATATATCAACTCGTTGGAATTTAAAAGCCTCCATTCTGTTTATTTATTTATTTGGTGGTGCATTTAGTCTCACTGAGCTTCCTTGATAGCTCAGTTTGTAAAGAATCTGCCTGCAATGCAGGAGACCCTGGTTCAGTTTCTGGGTTGGGATGATCCCCTGGAGAAGGGATAGGCTACCCATTCCAGTATTCTTGGGCTTCCCTTGTGGCTCAGCTGGTAAAGAATCTGCCTGCAATGCGGGAGACCTGGGTTTGATCCCTGAGTTGGGAGGACCCTCTGGAGAAGGTAAAGGCTACCCACCCCAGTATTCTGGCCTAGAGAGTTCCATGGACTGTATAGTCCATGGGGTCTCAAAGAGTCAAACATGACTGAGTGACTCTCACTTTCACTTCACTTTAGTCTCATTACTGAATTGTATGTCCTGTGTGGTGTTGGTGAACCATTTTGGTTTTTTAACTGGTTATTCAGTTGGCTTTGTAGACAAATATCTTTTGTGATAAATAGGATGCTGCTACTGCTGGTGCTGCTAAGTCACATCAATTGTGTCCGAGTCTGTGTGACCCCATAGACGGCAGCCCACCAGGTTCCTCCATCCCTGGGATTCTCCAGACAAGAACATTGGCGTGGGTTGCCATTTCCTTCTCCAATGCATGAAAGTGAAAAGTGAAAGTGAAGTTGCTCAGTCATGTCCGACTGTTAGTGACCCCATGGGCTGCAGCCTACCAGGCTCCTCTGTCCATGGGATTTCCCAGCAAGAGTACTGGAGTGGGGTGCCATTGCCTTCCCCAGAGTAGGATGCTAAAGTGTGATATTTGGCTGGCAGACCACAGTGGGCTTCATAATGACCTTTGAGTATCTACTTTGAAAGTGCATAAAACTGCCTCTTGTCCTCACAAAATCCTGCAAACTAACTTTTCCCTTCTGATTTTATAGACTTTTAAGCTTAGAGCTTAAATCGCTCGTTCATGATCACACCTTTAGAGGTTTTTTTAGTGTGCTTGGGCTGCCATAACAAAATATCACAGATTGGGTAACTTAAACAACAGAAATTTGTTTGTTTGTTTTTTTCCACAGTTTTGGAAGCTAGAAATTCAAGACCAAGGTGCCAGCGTGTTGGTTTCTGGTAAGACCTTTCATTTGGCTTGCAGATGGTCTCCTCACTGTGTCCTTGTATGAGTTTTCTTCTGTGTGTGCATAGGAGAGATATCTTTAATGTCTCTTTCTCTTCTTATAATACCAATCCTTTTGGACTAGGGCCCCACTCTTATGTCCTCATTTAGCCTTATTATCTTCTTAACAGTCCTTTTAATAAGTACAGTCACAATAAGATTAGAACAGAAACATGAATTTTGGGGAGACACAATTCAGTCTGAAACAGAAATGAAAGACTTGGACTGTGAACTTGAATCTTCCTGACTTCAAAGTCATATTTATTCTGTAATACCTGCTGGTTTTTAGTGTGTGAAATTAGTGTATAAAATGGCAGCAGTAGTATTTTTCTCCCATCAAGTTAATGGACTTGAACCATAGTTAAAAACTTAACTCTACTGTGATTATCTGTACCATTCCTGCCATGTTGATTGGACTAGCTGATAAGCCTAGCTAAGTGATACAAAATTAAAAAAACTATTGACTATTACTAATATCTCCAGAAAAGAGACTCCTTTTAGGGCTGTGAGTGCTTGTGTGTTGATCTATCATCATCTTGTTTTAACTATCAGAACTTGGCAAACAGGTGACACTACTGACTCATTCCAAACAAGTGCAGTCATTTAATATTGACTCTATCCACACAAATACATTTGAATGCTTAATATGTGCTTGATGCTCTTGTAATGAGATATGGCAGTTAAAAAAAACTGATAAGGTCCTTGTTCTCATGGAGAAGATAGGGGAAGGTAAGAAAAGAAATGAAAATTTCCTATAAAATTGATGCTCTAAAGAAAATGAAGTAAGGTAACAGGATAGAAGGCATTGGGGGTAGGGTAACATTTAGTTAGTTTGTGCTCAGGGAAGGCTTCTATAGTGACATATAAGCTGTATGATAAGGTGTATCTGTCAGGGTTTCCCAGAGAAGTTGAATAGTAGGATGGATAGATAGGTAGATGAATAGACAGATAGATGGGTAGCTAGATAGAGATTTATTAAGAAAGATTGGTTCACGTGTTTATGGAGGTTGTGAATCTGCCATCAGCAAGCTGGTGGCCCAGGAAAGCCAGTGGTATAATTCTAGTACAAAGTCGAATCCTTCCAACCAAGAGAGCCAGTGTTGTAAGTTCCAGTCTGAATCTGAGGGCCCAAGAATCAGGAGTTCAGATGTCCAAAGGCAACAGAAGATAGATGTCCGGGCCCCAGCAAGAGAGCAAATTCACACTTCCTGAGCCTTTTGTTCTATACAGTCCCTGAACAGTGTGGATGATGCCCAGTTGCAGTTGGTGACCTTTATTTAGTCCACCAATTCATATGCTAACCTCTTCCAGAAACATCCTCACAGACACCTCAAAATAATGTTTTAGCAGCTGTCTGGGAATCCCTAAGCCCAGTCAGGTTGACACAAAATGACCATCATGGAAGGTGTTAGTCAGGGAAGAATTTGGGAGTTAAATAATCCAACTGTAAAGCAGAGGCTCCAGTTGGGGAAATTTACTTGAGGAGCAAAAAGTCACTGTGGCTACATGCAGCAAACAAGAGGGGTCACATGCCAAGATGAGATGCGAGAAGTTGGCAGGGGCCAATCGCAGAAGTTCAGTTCAGTTTAGTTCAGTTCAGTCACTCAGTCATGTCTGACTGTTCGCAACTTCATGGACTGCAGCATGCCAGGCCTCCCTGTCCATCACCAACTCCCAGAGTCTACTCAGACTCATGTCCATTGAGTCAGTGATGCCATCCAGCCATCTCATCCTCAGTCACTCCCTTCTCCTCCTACCTTCAATTTTCCCAGCATCAGAGTCTTTTCCAATAAGTCAGTTCTTCCCATCAGGTAGCCAAAATATTGCAGTTTCAGCTGGGGTCACGTGCCAAGATGAGATGCGAGAAGTTGGCAGGGGCCAATCGCAGAAGTTCAGTTCAGTTTAGTTCAGTTCAGTCACTCAGTCATGTCTGACTGTTCGCAACTTCATGGACTGCAGCATGCCAGGCCTCCCTGTCCATCACCAACTCCCAGAGTCTACTCAGACTCATGTCCATTGAGTCAGTGATGCCATCCAGCCATCTCATCCTCTGTCATCCTCTTCTCCTCCTGCCTTCAATCTTTCCTAGCATCAGGGTCTTTTTAAATGACAATATGCAAAGGGGCTGACTTTGATTCTGAGTGTGTTGTGACTTTCTTGGCAGGTGTTGTGCAGGAGGTTCACATGGTCTGATTGGAATTTGGAAATGATAATTTTTCAGTGTACATACCACTTTCAATGGTTGTTATTTTCTGTCTCTTCTCACCATGAGCGTCTTCCTGTGAGGCAGAGGGGCAATGTAGACTGTGGAATGTTCAATTTAAAATTAGTTTTTGAATAACTGTGATTGTATTACTTATGTTATTTACATTAATACAGAAAATTAGACTATTTATATGAATACAGATCTATTTAAGCTTTGCTCTTAGTTAACTCATGTCTAGCGTGTTAAGTTCAGCCACCTGTTTGTCATTCCCTCTCTTGTTTCTCCACTGTGCAGATAATCTGGAATATATTCTAATGAGAAGCAATTTACAGCTTCCTTTCTTACTGACTCTTTTCCTTCCCTCTTTCTATCTATTTTTCTTTCTTTCCTTCTAATGAAAAAGTCATTCTGCAATTTCTGTCAATAGATGCTCTTTCCTCTAAGTAAGTTTAGCCTGTCTCAATATATTTTCTAGGCACTGATTTCATTGTTTGCTTATAAACTCTTCCAGTTACTGAGTTATCAGAATTCAAGAGTGACAATGGCAGGGAAATCTGAACCTGGCAGATAAATGGGAGGCTAGCAGATACTTGCTGCCTGCTGGGAGGCAGTTGCTGTGAGGCAGACTTGCTCACTTAAGGATTCTCAGAGAAGGGTCTGTGTGGCCTTCCCTGCTAGTACTCATCTATCCTGGTCTCTGTGCTCTGATGACAAGCTGGCCTGTTGTGTAACAGCAGTGTGGTTTGGGGACATCTGTGGAGAAGGCAATGGCACCTCACTCCAGTACTCTTGCTTGGAAAATCCCATGGAAGGAGCAGCCTGGTGGGCTGCAATCCATGGGGTCGCTAAGAGTCAGACATGACTGAGCGACTTCACTTTCACTTTTCACTTTCATGCATTGAAGAAGGAAATGGCAACCCACTCCAGTGTTCTTGCTTGGAGAATCTCAGGGACGGGGGAGCCTGGTGGGCTGCCATCTATGGGGTCACACAGAGTCAGACACGACTGAAGTGACTTAGAAGCAGCAGCAGTGGCTGTTACTATAGCATGCTCCCGGAGAACAACTGATGGCTGTCAGCATCACCCATGGGTGAGCAAGGAGAATAAGAAGGCAGAGCTAAAAGTCTGTAAACCTGGGAGATCAAAGGAGTAATGGGGACAGAATGAGAAAAAGAAAAATGAGAGGCAATAAAGCAGTGCTGTAGATGGTAGTAGGTTTAAATCATAAATAAGCCAAGAACACAATGAGATCAATGATACTTGTGACTTTATCAACAATAGAGATCATAACTACTTCCATATTATATTGCAATTGGCCCAGATATCTCAAAATATGTTCATACCACTTCAATATAATGGATATTATCAGACTTATCACACTAGATCTTATTATTTAATGTATTAAGTCACTCAGTCTGATTCTTTGCGACCCCAGAGATTACACAGTCCATGGAGTTCTCTAGGCCAGAATACTGGAGTAGGTAGCCTTTCCCTTCACCAGAGGATCTTCCCAACTGAGGGACTGAACCCAGGTCTCCCGCATTGCAGGCAGATTCTTTACAAGATGAGCCACAAGGGAAGCCCAAGAATACTGGATTTGGTAGCCTATCCCTTCTGCAAGGAATCTTCCCAACCCAGGAATTGAGCCAGGGTCTCCTGCCTTGCAGGCAGAATCTTTACCAACTGAACTATGAGGGAAGCCCTTTCCGGGGATAGAAGAGGTAATTCCAATTTAATGTGATCAAATTGCAAATGAACACTGCAATGAAAGATGGCAGGGGTCAGGGAGAATGCCAGGATATGTTCATTTGTGCTTGTTCCAATTGTCCATAGTACTGAAGTCCAGCTCTTCTCTGAATGTAGGCTTCATGTGCTAGCACAGACTTCTGGCTGACATCTCTGGTTCTTGGTAGCACAGCATTCAGTTCAGTTCAGTTGCTTAGTCATGTCCTTTTCTTTGCTGTCCTATGGACACCAGGTTTCTTGCTTGGAAAATCCCATGGAAGGAGCAGCCTGGTGGGCTGCAATCCATGGGGTCGCTAAGAGTCAGACATGACTGAGCGACTTCACTTTCACTTTTCACTTTCATGCATTGAAGAAGGAAATGGCAACCCACTCCAGTGTTCTTGCTTGGAGAATCTCAGGGACGGGGGAGCCTGGTGGGCTGCCATCTATGGGGTCACACAGAGTCAGACACGACTGAAGTGACTTAGAAGCAGCAGCAGTGGCTGTTACTATAGCATGCTCCCGGAGAACAACTGATGGCTGTCAGCATCACCCATGGGTGAGCAAGGAGAATAAGAAGGCAGAGCTAAAAGTCTGTAAACCTGGGAGATCAAAGGAGTAATGGGGACAGAATGAGAAAAAGAAAAATGAGAGGCAATAAAGCAGTGCTGTAGATGGTAGTAGGTTTAAATCATAAATAAGCCAAGAACACAATGAGATCAATGATACTTGTGACTTTATCAACAATAGAGATCATAACTACTTCCATATTATATTGCAATTGGCCCAGATATCTCAAAATATGTTCATACCACTTCAATATAATGGATATTATCAGACTTATCACACTAGATCTTATTATTTAATGTATTAAGTCACTCAGTCTGATTCTTTGCGACCCCAGAGATTACACAGTCCATGGAGTTCTCTAGGCCAGAATACTGGAGTAGGTAGCCTTTCCCTTCACCAGAGGATCTTCCCAACTGAGGGACTGAACCCAGGTCTCCCGCATTGCAGGCAGATTCTTTACAAGATGAGCCACAAGGGAAGCCCAAGAATACTGGATTTGGTAGCCTATCCCTTCTGCAAGGAATCTTCCCAACCCAGGAATTGAGCCAGGGTCTCCTGCCTTGCAGGCAGAATCTTTACCAACTGAACTATGAGGGAAGCCCTTTCCGGGGATAGAAGAGGTAATTCCAATTTAATGTGATCAAATTGCAAATGAACACTGCAATGAAAGATGGCAGGGGTCAGGGAGAATGCCAGGATATGTTCATTTGTGCTTGTTCCAATTGTCCATAGTACTGAAGTCCAGCTCTTCTCTGAATGTAGGCTTCATGTGCTAGCACAGACTTCTGGCTGACATCTCTGGTTCTTGGTAGCACAGCATTCAGTTCAGTTCAGTTGCTTAGTCATGTCCTTTTCTTTGCTGTCCTATGGACACCAGGTTTCCCTGTCCATCATCAACTCCTGAAGCTTGCTCAAACTCATGTCCATCAAGTCAGTGATGCCATGTCATCCTCTGTCATCCCCTTCTCTTCCTGCCTTCAGTCTTTCCCAGCATCAGGGTCTTTTCCAATGAGTCAGCTCTTAGCATTAGTTGGCCAAAGTATTCGATTAATCAAGTGCTATTTTATGAGGACCGTCATAAGCATCTGAGTGCCTTTCTTTCTCCTGCAGAGCATATACTAACCTAGCAACATGCCCTCAAAGTACATCAGCCCTGAAGATAGTCTTGGAGCCTCTCTGTCTTTTTTTCTCTTCTTACCTCTTCTTCCTTTTCTTCTTTTGGTACCATGTGTCCTTATGTACCAAGTTACCTTGTAGGGCAGGTGAATTATATATAGAAATCCACAGGGCTTCAGTGGAACCCAGCAGTAATGAAATATGCTATTCACATTTTAAATAACAAATGTGGTATGGCAACATATGTGCTTTCTTATCGTATATTAAACAATGAGATCTAGTGTGATGTCTTGTAATTTCCATTATATTAAAGTGGTATGAATATATTTTGAGATATCTGGGACAATTGCAATATAATATGGAAATATTTACGATTTCTATTGATGATAAAGTCACAAGTGTCATTGATTTCATTGTGTTCTTTGCTTATTTATGATTTAAGTCAGGCTAAATTTCAGTCAGTCAGATCACAGGCCTCCTGTTTTCTGTTCAGTGATCTTGGGTTAAGAGTTAAGGATCATGGCTCTACTTGGTTCCTGAGGTAGAGATACTAAGGTAGAGATATTAAGATATTAAGCTAGCCTACCCATTCCCAAATTGGTAAGATGTACTCTGGTTCTGGATTCTCTTCTTCCATAAGAGTTTAAAACATAACTGAGGAAATAGGATAATTTTAATGACACCTAGAGCTTTACGTATTCTGAGGGTATGCTGGGGCAGTCATTATAAGCTGGACATTATCAGAATCACCTGCATTAGGGCGACTAATGCAGACTCCATATATAGTCTCCTCAAACTGACCTGCTTCCCTATTGACCCGTAGTCCTTGTATTAGGTTAAATCACCTGTGGGTCACTGTAGGATGAAATTATTTGCACATGTACATCATAATGGACTTCCCTGGTGACTCAGTGGGAAAGATTCTGCCTGCTGTGCAGGAACCATGGATCTGATCCCTGCATCATGAAGATCCTCTGGAGGAGGATATGACAACCACTCCAGTATTCTCGTCTGGCGAATCCCATGGACAGAGAGACATAGTCCTCCAGACTGGTGTTTTGCAGTTCATAGGGTCGAAAAGAGTTGGACAAGACTGAAGTGATTTAGCTCACACGCATGTGCATCATAATAGCAACAGGGCGGCTCCAATGCAAGCACTGCAAACCAGAACATTCATTCACATATCAAATTAGTTTAGAAGAAATAAAATTGCCTTTCTTTCTATCAGGTTAGTTTTCCTTTATAAACATCAGGCCATGACAACCCATATAATATTAGGCATGAAGCAACGGATATTTATTTTGTTTAATGATGTCAGGGATTGCCAGGTGGCTCAGTGATGATCTGCATGCAATGCAGGAGACACACAAGATGAGGGTTCCATCCTGAGTTGGGAAGATCCCCAGGAAGAGGAAATGGCAACCCACTATAGTGGGTTGCATGGAAATTCTTGCATGGAAAATCCCATGGACAGAGGAGCCTGGCGTGCTACAATCCATGGGGTAACAAAGAGTCAGACATGGCTGAGCACACACGCGGGGAAACAGAGGTGCCGCCATAATGAGTGGTCTGTTTCCTGCCTAGGATGTCTGAGCACCTTCCTACTGTCTTAGCGCACAGAGGAAGGGTGGCAGCCTCACAGAAGGACTGCAGATAAGGGGGTTCAAATTGAATGGACAGAGTCTAGGCCTAAAAAGTCAAGATTTATCAGTATTCTGAGTCCTGGAGCTTAAAGAGAGCATTTTACTACATGACCTACTCTGCAGGGTTACAGAAGGGACTCCAGAGCAGAATCTGTTATAGTCTGCCAGTAGCTTCTCATGGCAAGCAGTAAAATCAGCCTCATCTAGAATGGAGGTGGCCTTCCATGCTGTGGCGTTGGCCTTCCCTCAGACCTCATCCTCTTCTCCTCTCCCCCTTGTTCACTATTCTCCAGCTAGATTTTCTGTCAAAGTCTTTGTTCTTTCAGTCCTTCTGCTCAACCTGTTCCTCCTCCTGCTGCTGCTGCTGCTGCTAAGTCGCTTCAGTCGTGTCCAACTCTGTGTGACGCCATAGACAGCAGCTCACCAGGCTCCGGTGTCCCTGGGATTCTCCAGGCAAGAACACTGGAGTGGGCTGCCACTTCCTTCTCCAGTTCCTCCTCCTACCCCATGATTAACTCTAGACCAAGTTTCATATTATTCCCCACCCCACTCATTTTGCCTGACCAACTTTATCTCCTTATGGGGAATGTCTCTTTGTTCTGTCCATGAGGACATTCCCCCTTCAGAACTTTGTACTTGTTCTTCCCACAGTGGAAAACTTTCACCAGATAATCACCTCACCTTCCTCAGATCTCTGCTCAGCTGTCACCCTCAGGAAAGCCTTTCCTGACCTCCCTGTGTAGAATGATTTCCTTTCCCTTTGTCTTCCTATCCTTCCTGCTTGAGTTTTTCCCCTGTCATTGTCTCCATCTGATGGTCTTTATTTATTTATGCTGTATTATCTCTAGAATATAAACTCTGTGGGGGTGGATTTTTGTGTTTTGTTCAATGCCATAGCCACTGTTCCTAGATCATTGTCTGGCACATAATAGGCATTTAATACAATTTTGAATACATGAATCTTCTGCCATGTGCAGTCCTTGTTTAGCTATACAGGGTGGTAGGGTGAGGTTGTTCTGAAAGTTTGTCTTCTTACACAGAGTTTTAACTACCGTCAGCAGGTTTACAACTACTATCTATATCCTACTCTCAAAGGTATTATAATTTCTTAGTCTTTCCAGACTCCTGAAGTGAGACTGGAAAGACTTTTGGCTCTCAATACTCTATCATCTAATAGACTCATTCCAAACTTCCTAAGATATGCAAAGTCAGTTACATCTTACATACTTTCTATCTTACAAAATTTTGTAGTCCCCTCTTGTTTTCCTGTCTTTTTGCCTTACCAAGTTATAGCTCTGCCTAATGAGAAAAATTGCTGTATACTTTAATGCAAAGAAAATGGCAAATCCAAATATTCTGTGTTTTTGTTGTATGGATCTGAGATGATATACTCAGGAGGAAATGAGATTACTAGAGGGTTCAAATAGGTTGTGTGTGGGAGATATTGTAGAAGAGACAGAAGCCTGGATATGTGTCTGGACTAGATTATCTTTTTGGTCACTTTCAGCCATATACATCATGATTCAGTGATTCTGTGCAATGCTCTGACCTGCTAAGATAAAAGGTGCTATGGATACAAAGGGTATATTATTAGCTCCATGTTTTTGAAGTGAAGTTATAATCTCTGTTCATTTTCAGTTTTAGTATTCATTTGAGCTTAATGAATTTTCTCACCAGTTCCCCTTTTGTCTTATCACAATATCTAACAACTTTAATCAGCCAATTTGTCTTGACAAAAATTACATGCATGGCTGTCTCTATTCTTAGCCCTGTTTTGTTTTGTAAATCTCCAGTCAGCCATAGCCTACCTCTCATAGAATATCCAGCATGTATATTCAGTATCGGTGTTTTGGTTACACCAAAGGTCCCTTATCTGTTTTCCACAAACATAACCAGCTTTAATACTTATTGTCTGAGAGCATTGTTTTTAATCACTCCACATTCATATGGAACTCATATTGTAGCTCCATTATCAAGTTTCAAAATGAACCAGAATTACTTAATGGAATTTTTAAATAGATTGTTGGAAATAATTTTATTCCTTTGTGTTATTTAGTCCCATGTTCCTATTTTGTCAAGAAATGTATTCCCTTTTACCTAGCCCTGGCAGACTTGATTATTAGAAAGGAAGTGCGTTAATAAGATAAAAATCTAGTCAAGATTAGACTCTTACATGAAGCTCAGTGTTTTGTCTGCATTGGAGTTATCTAGAATATGGCCATATACTCAGTTTTAAGTTGGTTACATTGCTTTCTTGTTGGTGAACATTCAGCCTTATTGCCACAAGGCTCAAGTTCTCTGGACTGCTGATGATCTATCTTAATGGATTTATATTAAGCATTTCTTGTCTTGAATTGGTTTTTTGTAGTTTGTTTTGTGAGATGATGATGATAATTGCACAAGTTTCTAAACACCCTGGCCATGATCCCTTAGGGGGCTACACAGCAGTAGGGACCCTTTAGCCCAGATGGAACAGATCTATTTTCATGAATTGCCTCTAAAAGCAGAACTGCAAGTTGGCCAGTGAATTCATCTCTATTCCTTGTAAAAGTCAGTCCCAGGCCAACCAAAGGAATGCTAAAAGTATAGATATTCTTTTTGAGATTCCATTAAAAAAAAAAGAAATTTTTTAAATATAGAGAATAGGTCAGTGAGTACCATAGGGAAAATTGGAGGGAGGCAAAATGGGTAAAGAGGGTCAACTGTAAGATGACTGATAGAAACTACTTTTGGGGATGAGCACTGCGTAGTGTAAGTAGAATTTAAAATATAATGTTGTACACGTGAGACTTATATAATATTGAAAACCATTGGTACTTCAATAAATAAAAGTTTTTAAAAAGTGAAATTGGTTTGTTTGAAAAGAATCAGTGTATAGTACTTACCCCTAAAATCTTTTATTTCATTTTGAAGTCAGAAGACTTGTGTTTTGTCAGCCTCCATGATATTTTCTTAAGACTTCCTCCCTGACTATAGCATGTGTTGTGGTTCCATTTCTAAATCTACTTCTCATAGAGATTCTACTTAATATTATTGACCTTCTGTTTATGTGCATGAAAAATTAGATTTCTAATGCCTATCTTTATATTGTTAAATCAAATAAAGTATAGTCAAAAGCTAAGATGAAATAATTTTAGAATTATCTACTATTTGGTATTGTTTCTCTGCTTCTTCCACTGGGATGAGTAATTTATATCTATCTATATTTTAGTATTGTAGACAGCTACTTTTTAGATAAGATATTAGGAGAACTTAATTATAAGCTTTAATCTGGGAATGGCTGTTTAGTTACTCAGATATTCAATTTTTCTATTTGCCTAGAGAAGCAGCCAAATACAGGCATATTTAGGTGCAGCAGTGACTGTGTTTCTCTGAATTTGCATTTAGTCAATTGCTAGCAAGTCAAATCATATTTCTAGTACATGGAAGTAGGATGTGGAGGTGGTGTGCTCTTTAAATAAAGCTTTTTAAGAATTTAACAACTAACCCCCTAATATACCTACTTTTATACATTTGGGTTTTTTAATAATGGGTTTTGGTAAAAGTACTTCAAGTTTTATAAATGAAGTCATATTTCAAATGTACTACAAGAGCATTCTTTTAAAAACTGTTACTTTATCTTGAATCCTTCTATGGATATGTTTTCTGATTCATTTCATTTTTTATACTTTTGATAGATTTGAAATTTTATAAATCAGATTTAGTTTTTCTTAAAGTAGGACACAGCTGGATTACTATTTATC